>CAUYLG010013702.1:0-31595 GCA_963573385.1 Cacajao melanocephalus
GATGTGTGGCATTACTTCCGAGGCCTCTGTTCTGTTCCATTGGTCTATATCTCTGTTTTGGTGCTAGTACCATGCTGTTTTAATTACTGTGGCCTTGTGGTATGGTTTGAAGTCAGGTAGCGTGATACCTCCAGCTTTGCTATTTTTGCTTAGGATTGTCTTGGCTTTGTGGGCTCTTTTTTGGTTCCATATGAAGTTTAAGGTGGTTTTTCCAATTCTGTGAAGTAGGTCAATAGTAGCTTGATGTGGATAGTATTGAACATATAAATTAATTTGGGCAGTATGGCCATTTTCATGATATTGATTCTTCCTAACCATGAGCATTGGTCACACAAGATTTTATCTATTTGTATATAAACTAAAATTCAAACTCTAATTATGGAAAAATATCTCCTATATCCATGATCTATGTAGATGACAAACTCAGCGCTTAGAAAAAAGAAGAAGGGATGATAGGAATTACATCTCATAATTTCAATTTGAAAACAAAATGGCTGGTATCATGGAAGAGATAGGAATTTCAGGACAAAGTGACCTTGGCTAATATACAGATAACAAGACTGTAGAAAGACAAGAGTATTAATAAGGCAAATGTATGTGTAGAATAGTAGAAATAAAAGATTACCTTCAGAAGTAGGCTTGGTATAAAAGGAGTATCACTTCTTATGATAGTGTGGTCAAGCTATAAAGCCTATTTGTTCCAGGAGTGATACAGCTGGAAATATATTTAGATTCTAAATAGGTATCGATAGATTTATAAATACATCAACAATGTACCATGGAGAGCAGGACAGGCCATGGAATATAAATATGATATTTGAGAGGAACTTTGGGTAGCCTATCACCTCATACTCTAAGAAAGGACTTACGTTGGATGGGTCAGCAGCTTGACCAAGTTTGACCATTCCTTTGTTCTTATAAATGTTATTATAGTCAAATTACTCAGAGGAACAAATAGTTACAAGTTCACTGAGGTTTTAGATGACAAAATATATGTATATATATTTGTATTTGTATATATGTATATAGACACTGACATTATGAAACTCTTAATTTAAAAAGCATCTTAACACTTTTAGGAAAGAGGCACTGACTTCTTTTACTCTGTATGAAGGAAACTAGAGAATGCTGAAAGTCATAGGTCTGAAACTGTTTAATTACAAGTGTGTTTTCGTTAAAATCTATTCTTCAGTTGAGGTGACAGTAGCTGTCACCACACCCTTTTCCCTAGGTAGCCAAATTAATTGGGAAAAAAAAAATGTGTGCATTGGAGTAGAGTCTCACACACTATCACAGTGCCCTTGACAGCACCCTGTTGTGGCCCCCGTTCTACCTATATGATAGCCTTTCAGACATGACAAACAGTTTTTCTAGTTTCTCTAGGTGAAAAGATTTAACTGCCAATTAACGAGACATCCTAGGTTTTTTAAAAAAGTGACTGTAACTTCGTAATTTTATTTTCCTAGCATCTGTTCTATTCAAGCCAAGCCTTACTGCGGTGATCTTCATCAAGACAATTCAGGGGTTTCCTAGCAACCAAGTTTCCTGTGGTTTCCTTGGTTATATGTAATGACATAACTCTTATGGGCAACTTCAAAAACACAGAAGAAAGCCCTGCTAAAGAATGAAATTCTAAAAAAATCAGCTTACTGCTCACTGAGTGTTTAAAATGGAGAAATTTATCTTCATGAGCACTAATGACACTAATAAGTGATTATGTAACAATTGCAAAGTAGAATCACATGTTAGATTATATGATTTTTTCATTATTTTTGTTATATGCCTGATCCTAATATGATTTCTGAAATCAGAATCCTTTTCCCACCTCTTCTAATTGACTACTGTACTTAGACATATTCAGCAGATGAAAATTAGACACTTAAAAAAATTACATGAGAGGTCATTTATTAAAATAGCAGAGTTGTAGTTGCTCAAGAATAGGAACCAATAATACTGCCTGTTTTTACTAATAAAGTATATTTCAGAGGCTTGTATGGCAATATCAAGGGTTACTGGTGGAGGCCATTAAATAACTGTGAATGTATATTGACCAGTAAATTTTCTGTGCCAGCATGACCAACATTAAGTACTTTTATGTACTTAATTGCTTTTTCCTTCTGTATTTACAAAGACAAATTTTATTGGGTAACTGTACTTTTTGGTGACATATCTAAAATCCATAATATGTCAACTGAAGAAGGAAATACAAATTTTCACAATTAAGAGTAAAATTTGTGCAACATTGACTATTCATCCTTGCATTTTCAGTGCCTATCATAGAAGGTGGCTTGTGATAAATACGAAAGTTTGGATTATGAATGACCAGGCATCATTCATAACAGCTCCTTTAGTTTTTTCAGTGGAAATCAGAATGTAATATGGGGAGCTCCAGACTAAAGTAATGCACATTTAGAAAAGGAGAAAAATATAATTAATACATAAGAAATTTTTGAGTTAGAGTACAGTATGTCCTCACTTGTTGACAGGTTCTTGGAAACTGTGACTTTAAGTGAACTGACATACTGGATAGTAGAACCAATTTTACCATAGGTTAATAGACACAAACAAGAGTTAAGTTCCTACGGCATACAGTACATACAACACCGTGTTTCACTTAAAGTCACACTTTTCAAGAATCTATCCATGAGGACTTACCATATATATTCCTCTGTGTACTAATCATTTATTAATTAAATATTTATTATGTACCTATTAGGTGCCAGGTTCTGTGCCAAGTGCTCAGAGAACAATTGCAAACAAAATTAAATATGATTATAGCCTCAAGAAACTTGAAAATACAATGATTAGGAATTATAAATTAGCTAAATGATAGTACAAACAAAAGTACAAATATCACAATGACAAGATAGATTATGCCAGGAGTTTAACAAAGAAACCTCTTCTGACTTAGGGGTAGAGTGTCCAGCGATAGCTTCTCAAAGGCAGTAGTATTTAAGCTGAAATGTGAAGACCTAGCATAACTGAAAGCAGGTTGGGTGTGGGTGGGGAGCAGCAGAGACAAAAGGATGAGCATGTGCAAATGGCCTGTGAGAGTTTAGAGGAATCCAAAGAAGCCAGAGACCTGGAGCTCTCATTCTAGTCAATGGAGATGAGCCTAGAATGAGAAGAGATTTCAGAAGGTTTCAAAGGGATTCCTATAGGCCATGTTGAGCATTTAGCAGAAAGAATCTAGAAAAAAGTTTGGAAACATCATTCATAGTTGCAGTTTAACATTTATAGTATTAAATGTACTTTAAAAACCACTTAAGACCTTGAATTAAAGGTGAAAAATTAATTCTGAAGTTACTGAAATAGTTGACCCTCAGTAGGACAAGGTTGTGGAATGAATGGGGCATTTGGTTGATCTGTGCTCCTTAAGCTGATAAGTAACTTCAACAAAGTCTCAGGATACAAAATCAATATGCAAAAATCGTAAGAATTTCTATACACCAGTAATAGACAAACAGAGAGTCAAATCATGAGTGAACTCCTATTCACAATTGCTATGAAGAGAATAAAATACCTAGGAATACAACTAATAAGGATGTGAAGGACCTCTTCAAGGAGAACTACAAACCACTCCTCAAGGAAATAAGAGAGGACACAAACAGATGGAAAAATATTCCATGCTCATGGTTAGAAAGAATCAATATTGTGAAAATGGCCATACTGCCCAAATTAATTTACAGATTCAAGGCTATCCCCATTAAGCTATCATTTACTTTCTTCACAGAATTGGAAAAATATCACCTTAAACTTCATATGGAACCAAAAAGAAGCCCCCATAGCCAAGACAATCCTAAGCAAAAATAGCAAAGCTGGAGGCATCACGCTACCTGACTACAAAATATATTACAAGGCTACAGTAATCAAAACAGCATGGTACTAGTACCAAAACAGAGGTATAGACCAATGGAACAGAACAGAGGCCTCGGAAGTAATGCTACACATCTGCAACCATCTGATCTTTCACAAACCTGACAAAAACAAGCAATAGGGAAAGGAGTCCCATTAATAAATGGTGTGGGGAAAACTGGCTAGCCAGGTGCAGAAAGCTAAAACTGGACCCCTTCCTTACACCTTGTACAAAAATTAACTCCAGATAGATTAAAGATTTAAACATAAGACCTAACACCATAAAAACCCTAGAAGAAAACCTAGGCAATACCATTCAAGACATAGGCATGGGTAAGGACTTCATGATTAAAACACCAAAAGCAATGGCAACAAAAGTCAAAATAGACAAATGGGATCTAATTAAACTAAAGAGCTTCTGCACAGCAACTGAAACTATCATTAGAGTGAACTGGCAACCAACAGAATGGGAAAAAAGTTTTTGCAATCTATCCAACTGACAAAGGGCTAATATCCAGAATCTCTGAATAACTTAAACAAATTTACAAGAAAAAAACCAAACAACCCTATCAAAAAGTGTGCAAAGGATATGAACAGACATTTCTCAAAAGAAGACATTTTTGCAGCCAACAAACATATGGAAAAAAGCTCATCATCACTGGTTGTTAGAGAAATGCAAATCAAAACCTCATTGAGATACTATCTCATGCCAGTTAGAATGGCAATCATTAAAAAATCAGTAGACAACAGATGCTGGAGAAGATATGGAGAAATAGGAATGCTTTTACGCTGTTGGTGGGAGTGTAAATTATTTCAACCATTGTGAAGGACAGTGTGGTGATTCCTCAAGGATCTCGAACTAGAAATACCATTTGACCCAGCAATCCCATTACTGGGTATATACCCAAAGGATTATAAATCGTTCTATTATAAAGACACATGTATATGTATGTTTATTGTGGCACTGTTCCCAATAATAAAGACTTGGAACCAACCCAAATGTCCATCAATGATAGGCTGGATAAAGAAAATGTGGCACATATACACCATGGAATACTATGCAGCCATTAAAAAGGATGAGTTCATGTTCTTTGCAGGGACATGGATAAAGTTGGAAACCATCATTCTCAGTAAACTGACACAAGAACAGAAAACCAAACACCACATGTTCTTACTCAAAAGTGAATGTTGAACAATGAGAACACATGGACACAGGGAGGGTAATGCACAGTGGGGCCTATCAGAGGTTGGGGGGGTAGGGGAGGGATTGTAGGGGATGGGGGGGATAGGGGAGGGATAACATTAGGAGAAATACCTATATAGATGACAGGATGATGGATTCAGCAAACCACCATGGCATGTGTATATCTAAATAACAAACTTGAATATTCTGCACATGTACCCCAGAACTTAAAGTATAATAATAATCAAAAAAATAAAAAAATAGGAAGTTTTTCTAGAATTATCCAGGTATATTCAATGGAATCACAAGGGACCTTAAAAGTGAAAAAGGAAGGCAGTGATGCAATGTGAGCATGCCTCACCCTGCCATTGCTGGCTTTTAAGATGGTGGAAGAGGGCACAATCTACGGCACCCGGGCACCCTCTACAAGCTGAAGAAGGCACAGAAAAAAAATGGCATCTTGCGTTTTCATAAAGAAATGCAGCCCTGCCAACACCTTGATTTTAGCCCAATAAGACCTATGTTAGATTTCTAACTTTCAGAACTGTAAAATAATATATTTGTGTTGTTGTAAAAAAAAAATGATCAGCACAATTTCCCCATAGTGATAGGGCTATTGAAATAATCTGTCATCTACTTCTATAGTTTGTAAATGATTTTTTCTCATTTCGTCAGTAGTCCCTTTACTTTGTTAATATATATATTTTTATGTGTAGAAGCTTTTTAATTTGGTGTAATTCCATTTGTGTATTTTTCCTTTTGTTGCTTATGCTTTTGAGGTCTGAGCCAAAAATTCTTGGTCCATACCAATGCCATGAACATTTCCCCTGTATTTTCTTCTAGTTCTTTCATAGTTTCGGGTTACATTTAAGTCTTTAATCTATTTTGAGTTGATTTTTTTTTTAAGTAGTGAGAGATAAGGGTCTAGTTTCATTCTTCTGCATGTGGATATCCGGTTTTTTTCAGCACCATTTATTAAAGAGACTTTTCCCCCAACCTTGTTAAAAATCAGTTAGCTCTAGATGTGTGGATTTATTTCTGGGCTCTCTATTTTACTCTATTGGTTTATGTGTCTGTTTTTGTGCTGGTTATCATGTTGTTTTGGCTATGATAGCTTTGCTGTTTTACAGGGACCAGGGGGAGATTTCCTGCTTTGCTCTCAGCAGGTTCATTGAAAAATCAACTTGTAAAACGTGGATTAATAAAGGCATACACATTTATGTAACATGTGTACACAGGGACCTTCAGAATGAAGACCCAAAGATTCAGGGGAAATTGTCCACTTTTATGCTTAGGTTCAACAAAGTATGAATGGTTTTGAAGAAATACGAGTGGATAAAAACTGGCATGATATAATGTTAATAGATGGAGTGGGGAAATTCATCAAGGCCTGTCTGTCAAGATTCCTCTCGGCCTCTCTGAGTGGCATTCCTTCCTTCTGGGTGTGGAGCAGGACCCTCTCTGGAATGGGGGATCTTATGACCTATAGTCAAGCAAGGTAGATCAGATAACTTTTTTTTTAACGGCCAGTTTTTACAAAGGTGGAGAAAATATTAGAGTAATATTTTTAGGTTTTATGGCTTTCTTTAGGGAAAAGAGATTTTGGTTTCTACGACCCACCTTGGAGAAGGGGAACGCTAGTTTCTATGGCAAGCCTTAGGGGAGAATGGGACTGAGAGACAGGAAGGCACAAAAAGTCAAAGAAACTTTTGTTTCTCAGGCTGCTTCTGAGGCTTTCATTTTGGGGTACTGTTTTCTGAACCCCAACAGTGTATTTTGAAGTCTGGTAGTGTGATGCCTTCAGCTTCAGCTTTGCTCATTTTGCTAAAGATTGCAGCAGGCAATTACAAATACTTCTGAAACAAATGAAAAAATAGAAAGTCGAATCAAAGAAAAGAAACCATGAAAGGAACCGAAAGGAAACAATAGAACTGAAAAATACAGTGACTAAAATTTAAAACTTACTGGATAGGCCTGTTAACAGGATGAATATAAAAGAAAGAATCAGTGAACTTGAAGATACAGCAACATAAATCATCTAAAATGACCAACAGTGAGAAAACTGTGAGACAGTAACACAGATCTAATATTTGTAACATCAGAGTCCCAGAAGGAAGAGAATAAAAGAGTAGGGCTGAGAAATGAACTGAAGAAACAAAGGCTGAAAATGTCTCAGATTTGACAAAGAACGTAGAGCAACACATCAAAAAAGCTGTGTTCTCCAAACAAGATAAACCTAAATAACTAAACCAAAACACATCATACTTGAACTTTAGAGAACTAAAGACAAAAAAAAGTATTGATTTTTGGGCACCCATGGATAAAGAGGTCCCGAGAGATGCTTGCACTGGTGAAAAAACCAAGTCCGGGACTGGGAACCAGCTCGAAAGCTGAACATTTCAGAGAAGCCTGAGTGTCAGATGTCCAGGGCAACACTGCTGATGTTCCCCAGAATTTTGACCTCAGGGACGGCTCAGAGGAGGTGTAGCTGTATGACACAGGGAAGAACACAAAATTAAAGAGTAGAGAATTTAGAGTTTTGACAGCCCAAGATCGTATTCCTCCACCATCTAAAGAGGAGATAGCCAAGAAATTGGGAAAAAGTGGTCAGCACACACCTCATTGCAATTCAGAGCATTGCTAGGACACAGTTGTTCCGTACATGCAGTGAATACTTCAATTGACATTCAGATCTTCACGAGCACCACAGGATCCCCACTAGTGAGAAGTTCTACAGTGGAAAGAAGATGGGAAAGGCTTCAGATATGGCTTGAAATGGTCATGGCACCAGAAAATCCACACTGGGAAGAAGCCCTATCATATCAAGCATTTGGACAATGCCTTCATTGGGCATTGGGAAAGAGGAAAGAAAGGAAAGAAGAAAATTCCTCCTTCTCTAGCCTCAGAAACTTCATGATGGAGAGAAGCCCTCGAAATGTGGGGACTTTGGGAAAACCTTCAGATGTAATGAAAAGCTTATTCAGCATCAGAGAACCTACACTGGGGAGAATCCTTTTGAGTGTAAGGAATATGAACATGCTTTTCGGTGCATGAGTGTGCATTCACGCCATGGAGAAGCCCTACAAATGTAAAGGGTGTGGGTGTAGTTTTAGTCTTGATTCAGCATCACAGAATCCACAGGGAGATAAACGTTATGAATATAAAGAGCGTGCAGGGTCTTCTGCCAGTGATGGATATTTCTTCAGCACTAGAGATTCTGTGCTGGGAAAATGTCTGTGAACGTGGGGAATGCTGGCAAACTTTCTCTGTGTCTCCTGCTTCACAGTGCAGCAAAGAACACACACTGGGGAGAATTTCATGAATGCCAGGAATGTGGGAAAGCGTCCAATTGAAAAATCAACTAGGTTCTGCATCAGAGTTCGCACTGGGGAGAAACTTCATGAGTGTAAGGTGTGTGGGACGACAGCGTTCCAATGGGGCACAGCTTTCAGTTTCACTCAGCATCAAAATTTGCACAACAGGAAGACACTGGTGGTTCCGGGCTGCTCTGTTCTGTCTCCTCCCCTTCCTGACAATGCTTGTGGCCTGCCCCAGGTGTGACCCTCTCCCCTCCTCCCCACGTGCAGTGCCCCTTCTCCCCTCTATGCCCTTTCATGCTGTTCTTTTTGTCTGAAGTGGCCACCCCTTCACCTGCCCTAGTGTACATCTCCTTCAGGACCTTGATTCCCCTGAAAGTTTCTCCTCACAGCCTGAAAGCTTTGTCTCACTCCCCATGAACTCCTTTATGTTTTCAATAACTGCCCAAAGTTAGCAGGGTTCTCACTGCTTTCCCATCGTGTCTTTAATGACACTCTTCTGGTCTTGCAGAAGTTCTTTCCGCTTTCCCAACTCCTTTTCAATTTCTCACATTAAAGACCATTTTTAATGACTCTGTCTCTATCCCCTGGGAAAGAAATGGAATATCCATTTAGTTTGCCTGCTTTGGGGGTCACTGGAGTTGGAAGAGTTTGCAGAAGATTTTGGGTTTTAGGAGATTGTGTCATCACAAGGTCACAGACCACTGTAATTGGAGAAACTCTCTGGAAGAGGCCATCAGAGAAGGTGCCCAATGGCTGCCTTCGGGATGGACGATGGGCCGTTTGGTTGGTCAGAGGCAAGGCTCACTGTGGGAAACCTAAGTCTTGGGCTTTTTAATTGTTCTCATAATTTTTATTACCAGTTATGAATATCCTGGGTGACTATGCCATAGACCAAGGAAATAACCTCTGAACAGAATATAAGTGATTAATTTAAGACTATGGCTTCAGTTTGACTGGAAGGGAATGTGGTTTTTCTGTTTGGATTTCTTTCCTATTCTTATTCAGATGTCTGTTAACTTCAGTGTTCACTTCAATCCATAGGTGCCAAGAGTGAAGTGGGCTAGGGCATTTCATCTCTAAAAGTACACATGGCGTGGAGTAGGCAGCTTCAAGCTGGGGAGTGCCCCAGAGAAGGGGAGGAGAGGTGCACCCTGGCCTGCTCAGAGGGGTCTGTGCCAGCCTCACTTCTGATGCCTCACAGCTCTTTGACACCATTGATTCCTCCAGATGCCTCATGGAGAAAATGTAAATTTGGGGCTGAAGGCACGTCAGTTACTTTCCTAACACCAGAGAGCACGCTCAGGATGCCGGTCTTATCATGTGTTGGGTCTCATTGGATTAGCTGTTTTCCCTTCAGTGGCTGGAACCCAGAACCATCCTGGATGGCAGCATCTCAGACACAGGATAGTGCAGCAATGGGGAAAGCTACTCAAAAAGTATATCCAGTGGGAAGAGAGTTCTCAAAAAATTGTATTATATACTATTATTGTAACAGCATGATATTGTGTCTACAGGGCAGCACACGGGGAGATGTTTATTGCAAATGTGTTTTGGTCAGGTTTAAGAATTTAAACTTTAGTAAAAAACTAGCTTTTAAGTTTATATTTAAATGAGTTTTGACAAATGAATACAATTGCATAGACACAATATAAAACATTTTCACCACCTAGAATAGTATGCCCTGGTGTCTATTGTTCCCTTCTTTGTGTCCATGTACGTGCTGTGTTTAGTTCCCACTTATAAGTAAGAATATGTGGTATCTGATTTTCTGTTCCTGTGTTAATTTGCTTAGGCTTGCAGCCATTATCCTGTAAAGGACATAACTTTGCTTTTTTATGGCAGTGTAGTATTCCATGGTGTATATGTACCTCATTTTCTTTATTCAGTCTACTATGATGGGCATCTAGGTTGATTTCATGTCTTTGCTACTGTAAGTAGTGCTGTGGTGAACATATGCATGCATATGTCTTTGCAGTGGAATGATCTGTATCTCTTGGGTATATGCTCCATAATGGGATGGCTAGGCTGAAGGGTTTTCTATGTTAAGTTCTTTGAGAAATCTCCATACTGCTCTCCACAGTGGCTGAACTACTTTACATTCCCACCAGCAGGGTATAGGTGAGCCCCATTTTCTGCAATCTTACCAGAATCTGTTATTTTTTGACTTTTTAATAGTAGCCATTCTGACTGGTGTGAGATGGTATCTCATTATGGTTTTTAATTTGCTTTCTGGAATGATTAGTGATGTTGAATATTTTTTCATCTGCTTGTTGGCTGAGTGTATATCTTCTTTTCAGAAGTATCTGTTCATGTCCTTTGCTCATTTTATAATAAGGTTGTTTATTTTTTGCGTGTTGGATTGTTAAAGTTTTTTATATATTCTGGGTATTAAATCTTTGTTGGATGCATAATTTGCAAATATTTTCTCCCATTCAGTAGGTTTTCTGTTTACTCTGTTGATAGTTTCTTTTGGTGCAAGCGTTTTGAAAGCTCTGAAGTACCAGGCAAGTTATAGGGATGTATTGCTAAATGCATATCTGATATCTTTTATTCTTATCATGATTTTTCTGTTGTCATTTTTTTAAGTCAGCAGTGATTGCTTTTATTGGTAAGGATACCCCAATATGGAAAATTATACCAAATAGTACAGAATAAACATCCAAATATGTATGTCAACTGGAATTTGCTCTGTGACATTGGATAAGTAGCTGAATTTTACTAAGTTTTTTCATAGTTATGATAGGAACAGCACTCTTGCCAGGAAGGTCAAATGCATAGACATAAAAATGCTTCTTCGCTTCTCTTCTTTCTGACTCTCCATCTCTCTATTTACTTGTTTCCAAATAAAAGTTTTATTTTAGAATAATTTTATTTTATAGAAAAATTTATTTATAAAAATCATGTTATAATTTATATTAATTTAATTTATATAATTTAAAATTATAATTAAATTTTATGATTTTAAATTTTAATTTATACTTTTTTTTTTCTCAGCAAAGCAGTTTACTTCTATAAAAAGGTGCGGGGCGCATGGATGAAGCAATTATGGCCACTGCATGCTTGGCAAGAGGGGACGAGGTATTTATGGCTGACGGTGGGGGAGGGGATGATGGGGGAAAAGGATCGTCCTGACTGCTGTGTCACCCCCTATTGGCTAGCGTTAGATGGCACGAGGTAGACTAATCCTGATTGGCTATCTTAAAAAGAGTATGGGTCTGAGCAGGAGTGGCAGGGTGGGTGTTTTGGCAGGAAGGACCGTTACTGGCATGTCAGAGCAGGTAGCCAGGAGTGCTCAGGTGACCAGGATGAGTCAGGATGGAGTGGTGGGCGGGGGGTGGGGGGGAGGGGGATTTTTTCATAAGTTGTTGGGGCACAGGTGGTATTTGATTACATGAATAAGTTCTTCAGTGGTGATTTGTGAGATTTTGGTGCACCCATCACTGGAGCAGTGTATACTGCACCATATTTGTACTCTTTTATCCCCCACCCCACTCCCACTCTTCCCAAGTCCCCAAAGTCCATTGTATTATTCTTATGTCTTTGTGTCCTCATAGCTCAGCTCCTACGTATCAGTGAAACATACAATGTTTAGTTTTCCATGCCTGAATTACTTCACCTAGAATAATAGTCTCCAATCTTATCGAGGTCATGGCAAATACTGTTAATTCACTCATTTTTATGGCTGTATAGTATTCCATTGTATATATCACAGTTTCCTTATCCACTTCTTGATTGATGGGCATTTGGGTTCGTTCTATTTTATCGACAAATTGCAAAGATAGTACAGGGAGTTCCCATATACCTGTTTAACATCTTATATTCATATGGTACATTTGTCACAATTAATGAACCAACATTGCAACACAATTATTAACTAAACTCCATACTTTATTCAGATTTCCTTAATTTTACCTTATGTTCTTTTTCTGATCCAGGATTCCATTGCGGATATTGCCTGGAATTTAGTTGTTATGTCTCCTTTAGCTCCTCTCGGCTGTGACAGTTTCTCAGAATGTTGCTGCTTTTGATGATCTTGATAGGTTGAGGATGACTGGTTAGGTATTTTATATAATGTCTCTTAACTGTGATTTGTCTAATGTCTTTCTTATCAATAGACTGGAATTATAGGTTCTCGGGAGGAAAGCCACAGAGATAGAGGGCCATTTTCATCACGTCCTGTCAACGGTAAGCACTGTCAGCATGACTTCACCCTGTTGATGCTTACCTTGATCTCTGGCTGAGGTTATGTTGGTGAGGTTTTTCCAGTGTCAAGTTACGCTTTTTCTTTTCATATTGTACTCTTTGGATGGAAGACACTATGAAAATCAACACTTAAAGGGTGATGAGTTTACTCAATCTTCTAGAGGCCAGAGTTTCTACATAAATTATTTGGAATGCTTCTGCCCAGGACATTTGCCTCTTCTCCCCCATTTATTTATTTTTTCAGTGTTTTATTTTTATCAGTATGGACTTATGTTTATTTCATATTTAGAATTATCATCCAGTGTTTTCAAATTGTTGAAAAACAAAATAAAGCTTTGGCCACTGAGAGCTTTTTATTTTTATGTTTTATTTTTATCAGTATGGACTCATGTTTATTTCATATTTCGAATTATCATCCAACGTTACTTTATTTTGTTTTTCAAATTGTCGAAAAACAAAATAAAGCTTTGGCCATTGAGAGCTTTTCCAGTTGGTTTTTGTGTCCCTTTGACATACCGCCATGATATTTGTTTGTTTTGGGCTTTATTTTCAGCACTTCCCCACTTTTTGGCACAGTAAGATGCCTCAGGATTATCTTGTATATTTCCTGTTCCAGTCCTAGAATCAGCAATTTTTCTGAGAACCCTTGGCTCCTTTCATTAGAGAATGATGTTAGACACCAATATCTGGGTGCAAGATGTCTGTGCTTGTTGGTGCTGGGGTATAGTTGCTTGCAGACACTCTCACCTGACAAAGCGAGAAAATACGTATGCATGCCAACCTGCATGTGTACATATTTCTATGCGTGCCTATCTCGATGTCAGTCTAAACATGAGTTCATAGTGATGTTTCTAAGTCTCATCCATTACCACGTGGGTCCTTCTAGCCTTCTCTCTTGCTCGTTGCCTCTCCAACAGTGAGAAACCTGGCTCTTACCACCTGCCATTCATTTATTTAATTGTTCAGTTCTAGTGTACATGTATAGTGTTTTCAGAATTCTTCTTTCTGTTAAGTCTATAAGTCAACCATTACTTTCTGCCTCAGCTCAGTGGTTTTATGTGTGTGCCTTACATTCCCTACTGTAAATCCACAAACACAAGATTTGTATGTATTTGATTCTTCCCTGTTTCTATTTTAGAAGAAGGAATTTATTCTCATGATTTTTAAGGAAGATTTTAAATTCCTTAAAATAAGGCCATTTTAGAACAAGGAATTCTATGAATGTGTGTGGACAGGTGGGTGCAACTTGGACGTTCTGTTAAGAAGAAAAGCTTGTGATGATGGGTGTGAACATGAGTGGGAGGTGGCTGGGGTGAACAAGGTGTTTCCAGACTAAAGAATTACAGGAAATTATCTAGATGGATTAAATCTATAATATGTGCCATTTCCACATGGAATATGGGATAATCAGATTCTAACTCAACAGTTCTAAATCACGTTGATTTCTAATACAAAGAGCAGTGACTTTTTTCTGGGCTCATGAGATACGGGAGTCTAAAAAGTAGAGAAATGAAGCAATAACTGGGATAAAGAAAAAGTATTTAAAAGAATTAAGCACTTTTTGGCAGAAACCAACTTTCAAGAGCTTGAGTGTAGGCTGATATTTTTCCCTTCTACTTTTTCTGTGTCTTCTAAATGTTCCCAAATGACGTGTCATTTTTATAATGTAAGAAAAACATTTATTTAAAAAATGTTTAGCTCAGTTGTATGACTCTTTGCTGAAGGCTATGGCTTAATTTCCATTCTTTAGCAACAGTTGCTATTGGAAAGAAAAAAAATGTGCTTAAACATTCCTCTGTAACTCCATGTTGCAATTTTAGAGAAGCTGCACTTTTCCCATCAATTTTAATATCATATGGCAAAAAGAAAAAAAGGGAAAAGAGCAGTTGTATTACTTTTGAGTATTCTACACACCAATGTAAAGGAAGAGCTCAGTGAAGCCTTAGCTATGTATCTCCATGATGCAGAACCTTAGCTCCCTAAGCCTGACTCATTCTTACGTTGTTAATAAAATGATGGAGATTGGGGAGCCATCCTACAGTGGCAGTATGTTCAAACATGAGATTCTCTTATTATAATTATTATCATTTCAAAGAGCATGTGATATGCTGGGTGTGAGACTTGAAAGTATAAGAAATAGAAAATGAGAGGCTCCAGTTTTTGGTACCTTCACTGTAGCGACATTTGACTTACATATCGTGAAACCAAGCACACAAGTCATACACAGTCATGCATCTCTTAACTGAGACGCATTCTGAGAAACATGTCATTAAGCCATTTTGTTGCTGTGCAAACATGACAGGGTATACTTATACGAACCTAGATGGTAGATCCTACTACACACCTGGGCTATATGGTATAGCCTATTGATCCTAGGCCACAAACCTATACAGCATGTGACTGTACTGAACACTCTAGGCAATTGTAACACAATAGGAAGCATTTGTGTATCGAAACATATAAAGAGTACAGTAAAAATATGGTATTATCTTCTGGGGCCACTATAATATAGTCCATAATTGACTAAAATATTGTTATGCAGCACATGAGTATTTATACATAAACTGAAGAAAGAAAAGAGTGATATAGAAGTAGGAGTGTTGGACAGTGTGGCTGGAAGTGGGCCACCAGTCTCCATGTAAACAGCTCAAATGAATCTGTCCAACCTACCCTTATCAACAGTTTTACTGAGGATTTCAGCATGACTATAAATGCTCTGCTTTTAAGTGTTCAGTTTGGTGAGCCTTGACAAAATTACAGTGGTGAAACGACAACCAAAATTAAGACATAGAGCATTCCCATCACCTCAGAAATTTCCCCTTGGCCGTCCGTCACCCAATTTGTCCCAGACCCAGAAAATGCTGATTGCATTCTGTCACTACACATTCACTTTGACGTTTTAGATTACCTAACAAAAAATTTTGCCATATGGAGTCTTTTATGTCTGGCTTTTGTTAAAAAACAACACTCCATGAATATTTTCAGTTTTTTGCATGATCTGGGCTTTTGAGCTAAAGGTCCTGGCCACCTGGGCTGAAGGATGATTGATGGTAACCATGTCTGGGAAGTTAGAGATAGTGAGTTATTCCAGAGACACTTATGGTTCATCTGCTCTGCAGCCATTAGCTTACAGTCCAAAAGGCAATGCACCTAAAGGCTTTTCCTTCCCACCCAAGAGAGGATCGGTTTATGTCAAAAAAGACAGGTTTCTCTCTTTCCTTCACAGGGGAGCTGGGCAGCTTTACAAGCTACTTACAAAAGCTGCAAGATTTATGATTTGGAGCTCCTTCTTGTGGCACAAACCAAACCGCATGCATAGATGCCTGCTGCTCTCCTTGTATTGCCCCATGGTTTTCAGGTCTGTCTTGGACCAAGAAGAGCATGTTTCCTGTCAATACCAACCAACCAACCAACCAACCCACCAACCAGCCAGCCAGCCAGCCAGCCAGCCAGCCAGCCAATCAACCAACCAACTAGCCAGCCAGCCAGCCAGCCAGCCAATCAACCAACCAAACAACCAACCAACCAACCAACCAACCAACCAGCCAGCCAGCCAGCCAGCCAGCCAGCCAGCCAACCAGCCAGCCAGCCAGCCAAGCAACCAACCAACCAATGCATTCATCTAGAAAAGACTTAACAGCTTCTTTCCCTCAGCCTTGTTTTAGAAACTCACCCACATTCTTATGTGTATTATTAGTGACTTTCTTTTTATTGCTGAGTAATATTGAATTTTGTAGAAACATAACAAACTGTAGACACACTTGCTTGTTTTAGGTTTGTTTTCAGTTTTTTAACTTAAATATATGAACCCAATAATAAAACCTCAGTATAGATAAATATTGTGTGTGTGTTTGTGTGTATGGGCATGTGTGTGTGTGCCTGTCAGTGTGTGTATTCAAAACAAGTTTTGAACTTTCCTGGAAAATTTTTATGGTGGTCTACCATTGACATTTTGGCCAATACTTTCATTTTTATGCCAGTAGACATACTCTTCCTGCACATTCCAATGGCTCTAAGAGAAGCATATTCAGCCTACATACATGTGACCCTAAAACTCGTGAAAATCTGAAAGGAAAAGCAAGTACTCCTGTGTATCTGCCTGTGGTAGGGGGGAGAAAAATGTGAAGACTTTAGCAAAACAAAACAAAACACAAACCCTTCTAAGTATACATGTAGGCATGGTATGTCTTTTGTTTTCATCTTTTACTATTTCGAGTATGTTTGTTTTGAAGATTTCTGTGCAAGACTTTCTGAAGACATCTTCTTCATCTTACTTGTGCAAATAGTCAAGAATCAAATTGCTAGGTCACATGGTAATTAGGTGCTGAACTTTGCTAAAAATGGCCAATCTTGTGCAGAAGAGGCTTACTCTTTTATGCTCCCACCAGATTTTCATCAACATTTAGAGTGGTAAGTGCTCTGAATGTTAGCCACTCCGTAAGGTGTATGGTGGCGTCTGTATTTTTCTGACAATTAATGATGCTAGGCATTGTGACTTTAATCCCTGACAATCTTGGGTGAGAGACATTTGATTGACAACCCTCCTAACACTGATTGGTGGAAGACTAATTCTGTCTCTTTCCAGTACTCCCAGATGCAACTGCACCCAACAGGTATGCATCACATGAGAGATGTAGCTACAAACATCTTTTCCTTTTGCCAATTCACACTTTGATTAACCACATTATCATAAGCAAGGGTTGCTTGTTCTTATTACATTTTAGACAGCTCTTCTCTTGAAACATTGTCATTTCCTCTAAATATTTGGCCGTTATCAGCTGGCTGTGGTGTTAAGTCTTGGTTTTTCCTTTCTTACTTCCATTTTTAGCCCACGGAACTAAAGCTAACTCATTTCAGATAGTGCAACGTGAGACACATCATTTGGTGCTCCTGACACTGAGGTCTCATAACTGTGAAGGGCTGTCATGTTCCCCAGTCTACCCATCACTCAGGACATCAAATCCTGGGGCTCTCTTCACAAGCAGATCTTGTAGATTTACGTGATTCTGACAGCTCTGTTGCAGCAGATAGCAGCTACCGGCAGGAGGAAGGGTGGCTTTTCTAATGCATTGCAAAGGCAATTTGGGCTGGTTGTGGAACAGAAAGTGCTGTGTGGGCTAGATGACTGTTCTAGCCACGCACTGTGGAGGGTGAGGTGCCTGCTACTCCCATAGTGTCACATGTTGGTGTCAAGCCTGCAGGGCAGAGGCTATGGAGCACCTGCCTCTCCTTAGCGTGGCCTGGCGGCATCACCTGCTGAGCTGTCTCTACCAAGGCAGCTGAAATGTACACAGAAACCTCCTCGTGCAACTCTCCACGTGAACCAGTCATTGGAACTGCAGTGCCCTGGGCGAGAGATTAACGAGATTTCACCAGGTAAGCAGGGCTGGGCTTTAGTAATGCTTGTTAGGGGATTTCCAAATGGAGCAGGGAGAGAATGTGTAATGCCTTCCCCACCTTTTGGGTGATATCATCTTTGAATAAGGCAAAGTAAACTAAGGTCCCGAGGGCAAGTCAACGAGGATGCTGGGGAAGGAATTTCTACCAAGCAGGATAGTGCTTTCTCCATGGCCTAGAATCACCTGGCAGGGATTCAGCCTTGGAGGTTTCTTACACCACAAGATCATCCTGTCTCAAACGTAGCCAGGGGGAAGTTAAGGCCAAAAGCTGATGTCAGAGGAACGTAGAGGCCCCTAGAGTAGCGGCTCCCAGCTGCTAGATGACCGCTTTGTGCACTCTTCCTCCGGCCATTCTACTTAGGATGTTTAGTTTGTATAAACCAGTGACCTTTCCTTCTGCTTAGGACACATGTTCCTGGGTAATTCTGTCACCCATTTACATGGTACAAAGTTCAAAATTTGGAACATTTCTCTGCCTCCTCCTGTTGCCTCCTCAGGAAAAGCTCTGAGTTATCATTAATACGTAACAGATACATTTTACACAAATTTTAAAATGAAATTTTTGTGTTCTTCTATTTTCATAAAAATATCATTTGCAAATCTAATTATCATTTTCCCGATTGTATTTTTTTTTCCATTTCCAAGCCAAAAAGGATTACAGTAATTTTGACTTTGGTTTCTTGAAAAGAGCTGACTTGTTCTAGAGCACAGTTTGCCTTTTTGCCTCTCAGGTCAAGACCACTTGTCTCAGGCATGCAGACGGTGGTCTGTGACTATCCCAGTTAGACAACTTGCAAGATTCCTCAGGCCAGAATTCAGGGTCGGCTCCAAGTGGGGGACACTTCACCATTCTCTTCCACAACCAGACTACCATCCCTGCCCTAAGAGAAGCTGACAAGTCTGACTAGCAGACTAAAGGAATTGTGTACCAGGAGCCCTTGCTGATGACCCACAGCCTCCTTTCTGGAGTCCTGGGTGGGGGTGGGGGTCACGTTCCTCATCTAGGTCTTGATCCCTTTTTATGAGATTGAGAATTACGAATGAGAACTACAGAGAACTGTCTAATTCTTGCCATCCCATGGCTATAGGAACATTCAGTGTGTGCCCCATGTTCCCCACTGGCCCTGGGGATCTCCTTTTCACGCCTTTCTGCCCTCCTGTGCTCCGTACTAGGCTGACCTCCACCAGTGTGACTTCTGAGTCCCCTGCCCTCCAGCCTCTGGTTGGAGGTGGTCAGTAAGATTCACTGGGTATTAAGCCAAGAGACAGATATTTCTTCACTGTTAGCAAAATCAATCAGGCACCAGGAGAGTCTCTGTGGGTGTCACTTAAGGGACTTTGGACTCTTCTGCTTAGGCTTGTTCAAATAAATAAAATGTGAATACTTTGCAGTTTGATAGTTCCAGGAATCATGAATACAGTGCAATGAAAATGTCAACCCATAATGTTTCCAGGGATTAATTGCTGAGAATTATCATTCTTCTCTGCTTTGCTTTCTGCAAAACATAACATTATTCCATAAAAAACACAAACACTTATGTGCACAAACACATGCAAACATGATAGTTTTAGAATGAGTAGTTAATATAATTGAGATTTTCCAAAATAGGTAAGTGGAATAGACTTTTCTCCAAAAATGATAGTTTCTTCTCCAGTGAATAAGAAAAAACACCCCATAATGTAAACATTTCATTTGGAAATATGTATTCTTAGAAACGTATAATGTACATATTGCTTTAAAACAAGCTCATCTTATGAATATTTCTCCAATTTGTCTAGAAGTTTCCCAATTTTTCCTCCTTGGGTCAGGGTACAGATATGTTGTGTATATCAATTAGCATGGTATATCTGCAATGTTTATATTAAAAATAACCAAAAACATGCTTCTCGAAACATGTCACTAGACGCCAGTTAAGGGAGTCTCTGGTAGCCATGAAAATTGCACTCAGGGGACCCATAAGGTTAGCATTACATTGGAACAGATGATTGCCTAAGATTTGTAGCTGCAGGGATGAAGCTTTTGTCAGACCATTAAATCATATAACATCATTATAACCCCTTCTACAGGAAGTCCGGGAGCCAAAATGGGATTGCTGAAATTTGTGAGCAGAAGCATGTGCAGCTCACTAGATAACTTGAAACAGGTAGAGCAAAATTGGAACCTCCCGGCTCACTGAACTTGCTCTCCCCAAGCAGCTGTTGCAGATGGCCGCGGTTTCCACAAAAAGTGCACAGACGGCTGCTTTCTCACACCTTCCTTAGAAAGATGGAACATGAACCATGTCTTAATGATGGTGTCTGCTAGGTTCATTAACTTGTGAAATGTGGCGATAAGAGCATAGACTACAACTCATGGGTAAAAGGAAATTGCTTAGAAGCAAATAGTAATATTATTTGTCAGGGAAGATCGTGAAGAGTTCACTTATTAAAACATTGGGTTGACAGCTCTTATTTTGATCAAAATAAATAAAATAGGGGTCAGCATTGTAGTTTATTTTACCTTTAAATTAGCTAATTAATTTTTGAGACACGTTCTTGCTGTGTCACCCAGGCTGAAGTGCAGTGGCACCAACTTTGCTCACTGCAGCCTCGACCTCCTGGACTCCAGCAATCCTCACACTTCAGCTTCCTGAGTGTGGGCTAATTTTCTAAATTCATTGCAACATGGAGTTTCACTATGTTGCTCGGGCTGGATAATTTAAGAATCTTTTCTAAAATGTCCCCTTTGTATGTTCACTCATAAATCAAATTTGCTTAATTACATTATTTTATATTATATTCATGTGACTTGACAAAAGGTATACATTGACGCTTTTGTTTTGGGTCTATATTTTACCTTGCTGGAAATAAAAACATAAAATTTAAAATATTTTTCAAAAATGTCTTAGTCACGTTTTATAGACACAAACTCAGAGTTTCATTGACTAATTGATTGATCAATTTCGTAATTCTTTGCCAAGTACCCACCAGAGTAAACAAATATACACTCCTTTAGAGTTTACAAAGTTCTAACTTTAGTTACTTCAGTTATTCCTTCTCAAACCCTAGGAAGTAGGTAGACAGGTGCTATAATCATTTCCTGTTACAGACAATACCTGGGGAGTGCGGGGCTTGTCCAGTGTCATATTGAGGGTTAAGAGGAGGAGGTGGGATCACACTCAGATCCATTGGTTGTAAAAACAGTGATTTTTCTCCTAGCACTCTCCCAGGACTATGTTAGACCTACCAGGAACTCTGAAAGGAAATGTAGATGGTCCTTTGGATTTGGAGGGACTTACACACCAGTTGAAAAGAGGAGCATGTTGTTAGGAAACATTTCCAATGGATGGGGATGTTTAAAATAAATCAATGGATGCACCTGAGACCCATTTAACATTTCCATTGGATCCCTTGAGTAAAAACAAAAGCAGCTTTCTAGTCCAGCTCTGAGCAGGAGGTTGGGCATGATTTTGCACCATGGCTCTGGAAATCACTTGCTGCATCACCTTGTTGAGATTACTTGCCCGTAAGGAAGATTGGGTTCCTCATTTATTAAATGGAGAAAATAATTCCTACCTTACAATCATGAGTGTTAAAAAACAAAAGACATTCTTATGAAACATCTTTTGTCCTGCCCCCTGTTTTTTGTTGTTTGTTTTTTGTTTTTTTTTTTCTTTGCAGCTTTCCTATGAATGGAGAATGAATTAGTAGTGCTAGTGCTATTAAGGGGGTCATCCCCCAATTTTTATGTCCTTGAACCCTTTGTTAATGTGACAAATAGAACCTGCTCACTAGAAGATACATGCATAGAATTCTGTATACCTAAAGGAAATGAAATCAGTACGTCAAAGAGATAGCTACTTGCCTGTGTTCATGGTAACACTATTCACAGTAGCCAAGATATGGAAGCAACCTAAATGTCCGTCACTGAGTGTATGGATAAAGAAAATGTGTTACAGAGACACAGTGAAATATCATTCCGCTTAAAAAAGAACAGAACAGGAAGTCTCATCATTTGTGACAACCTGGATAAATCTGGAGGACATTATGCCAAGTGAAACAAGCCAGAGACAGGAAGACAAATACTACATGATCTCACCTATATGTGGAATCTTAAAAAGTTGAAATCACAGAAGCAGAGAGTAGAATGCTGGTTACCAAGAGCTGGGGGTAGTGGGGAGGGGTGGGACAGATGTTGATCAAAAGAAATACAATTTCAGCTAGATAGATAAAAGTTCAGGAGATTTATTACACAGCATGGTGACTACAGTTAATAACAATATGTTGTATATTTGAAAAATACTAAGATGGTGGGTTTCGAATGCTCTTATCACAAGATTAAGTAAGTATGTGAGGTGACGGGTGTGCTAACTTGCTTCATGTAATCATTCCGCAGTGTGTACATGTATCAAGACATCATGCTAGACATCATAAATATATGTAATTATTATTTGTCAACTAAAAATAATTTAAATAACACTTTGGGGCCTACACACATCTGTTCATGTTTCTACCCCCAATTACGAAACTTCCTCAAAGATTCCTCTGCTGTGATGAATGATGACAAGCATGCGTTCCCTATCATGATTGTATAAGAATGGCTTTCCACCTCTGGAGAGCCACATGTGCCGCTGTTTTGAGGGAGCTTTGGACTTTTCCCTTAGCATTGTTTTGGATTAGAGTAAAATAGAAATTAGTATAACCAAGTATGAAATCAATTTGTTTACTGGTTTGTCTTAAGCGGGGTGAAAAGCTGTATATTCTATATCTTTTCTTCAAATGATTCCTGAAAGTCCTAACATGCGTCTCTGCTTTCTGAACTGTCTTCTCATTTTTTTTCCTATTAATTTGACCTTTACTTCTTTTCTTTACAAAATCTTAAGGTTCTTTTTTGCTTGGAATCCACAAAGCACAGTTACCACATGGTGGAACCTGATGTTGTCTTGGCTGTGACTTGGACCATCTTATTGTATTGTTTCAATACATTTTAGTTAGAAAAGGAATCATGAATCCCCCTAGGGAGCCATGGCATCCCTGCTGTGCTGGCCCCTATCCTGCCCCCAGTGCAAACGTCCCTGGCTCCAGGCCTCTGCAGGTTTGCAAGGTGAGTTGTTGGCTCCTTCTCACATTCATATTTCAGCTCAAATGACATCCCCTTAAGGGACATTTCTTTTCCCCTGATCTAAAGGAGCCTCTGAGGATCACCTGAGATGCCTGCTTTCTTCATTCAGATTATAATAATCCTGCAGTTTCTTGTTTGTTTGTTACTTATCCCCCTACCCCACCAAACAAACAGGCTTGTGAAGAAGTCTCTGGTCTGTTACTGTGAAGGCCCTGTCCCAGCACCTGGCACCTAGCAGACCCTTGAGGAATGCTTTCCTTTCTCAGGAACTGCCCTGAGAATATTTAGAAGTAACTAATGAGATGTCTGTATATATTTTAATATGCTAAACTAGTATTACCCTAGCAGAACTGTAGAATGTAGCTTATTGAGAAAACAAATGAAACACTTCCTCATAATAAATTGAACTGTGCGAAGTGCATATGCAGTGACAAATATTTCATAGGTTATGAGTGCAGCAATGAAGATGGAGCACGCCTAATTTTGGCTGTGGTTTGACACTTGAGAAGACCAGCAATTACTTAGAATTTTTTTTCTGCCTCTTTCTCCTGACTGGCATATTTCTTGTAAATTATAAGGGAAAAGTAATTTTTAAAAGTAAAAATTATATTGCTTACAGAATTTTCCTCCAAAGGAGCATATAAAAATCTCTTTTGGCCAGGTGCAGTGGCTCACACCTATAATCCCAGCACTTGGGGAGGTCGAGGCAGGTGGATAACCTGAGGTCAGGAGTTTGAGACCAGCCTGGTCCACATAGTGAAACCCCATATCTACTAAAAATACAATAATTACTGGGATGTGGTGACATGTGCCTGTAATACCAGCTACTCGGGAGGCTAAGGCTAGAGAATCTATTGAACCCAGGAGGCAGAAGTTGCAGTGAGCAGAGATCGTGCCAGGCACTCCAGCCTGAGTGACAAGAGCGAAGTTTCATCTCAAAAAAAAAAAAAAAAAACAAAAAAACTCCCCTAAGCTGCAGGCCAGTATAGAGGTGGAGGTGTTTTGGGACCAAGCAATGATGAATTTGAGTTCATGAATATTCAGGAAATGTCAGTGATGCTTCCTCCACTAAGACAGATTCATGTTAAAACTCTCAAGGTCAGGATGAACTGCCCGCCTGGGTTCAAGTTCCACATTCCTCACATTGCACAACTCATTTCAAACCCTCTAAAACTCAGTTTTATTATCTACAACATGCACTTATATTCTTTTTCTCACGGGATGGTTGTTAATGGCAAATAGTAAGATGCATGGGAAAGTTCAGCATGAAGGTTTATTACATTATTGTCCCATGGATGTACCAGTGTTGTGAATATGGTAGAAATTTAATGAAGAGCTGTTTATTATTGCCTTTATCTCTTTCAATGGATATTCTGAAGTATTTTCTAATACTTGAATCAAACATTGGGGAAACTGGCATCCGGTTTTGAGAAGCAATAATAAAGGAGGGATTCCCTGAGTGGGATGCAGGCCTAAGTGCTTTGGGTCTAAGGGCCAGATTCAAGCCCTACGGTGAAGCTGCCCTTCCTAAGTGCCCCATTGGGAACATAAGTGGGGTAGGCTGAGGTTTCCTCATTTGTGTCTTACAGGCTCCCATGGGCATTGGTTTTGTTCACACTCCAACTGTCTGGGGTTACAGTAGGATGCTCAGCCTCATTGATTGGGATATCAGGCCAAAGTTTGACACCAACTAATTAATAACTACTGAATGTAACAGTCTTTGACCTAGTGCTTACCTTTGGCAAGGGGATTGGGAACCATTTGTACCCCAGGGAGGCAATGTCCAGCCTGGAATATTGTCTGCTGCTTCTGCCTAACAATATGAAATATCAGTACATTTGATCAGGTCTAGAAAATCTTCAAATCACTGGCTGGAGTCAGGGTTCAGCAGAGAAACAGAACCAACTGTGTGTGTGTGTGTGCACACGTGTGCACACACACATAAATAGATTTATTTCAAGGAACTGTCTCACATTATCATGAAGGCTGGCAAGTCTAAAGCCCGTAAGGTGGGCCAGCAGGCTGAAGAGCCAGGGAAGAGCCCACGCTGTAGTTAAAGTCTAAGGGCCATCTGCTGGAGAACTTGCCCTTGCTCAGGAGAAGTCAGTCTTTTTTTTTTTTTTTTTCTGCTGAGACCTTCAACTGATTGGATGAGGCCCACCCACATTAGGAGGGACAGTCTGCTTTGCCCACAGCCTATTAATTTAAATGTTAATCTCATCCAAAACACTCTCACAGGCACACTCAGAATAATGTCTAATCCCATATCTGGGCTCTGTGGCCCAGCCAATTTGACACATGAAGTTACCTATCACATTGGACTTCTGGGGAACTCTTCTTGGTTAGTTGATATTTTTCCAGTATAATTGCTTCCTCTCACAGTTCATGCCTTGACTATCCACCAGTGTCACTGGAGAATGGTGCACCAGCAGGAAGGACAGAAGTCTCTCTGTTCCTCAGTTTCCTCATCTGGAAAGGGAGCAGTGCTGCCCTTGGTACTCAATGGCTGTTAGCACATGCTGGTTCTCTTCTCCAAAGCACACTGCAAGGGTTCTGCTCAAATAACTTTGTGACGGCCAGCTGGGGCCTGGGATTCCAGGACTCTCCATTTACAGATGGGGAACCTCACAGGGGAGTCAGGATGGCACAGGGATAGAAGTCAAATCTCTGACTGCTGGTCCATGGTGACTTCCTCTCCATTGGCCTTCACTTGGCATGAAATCACTGATAAGACTTCCATGACATGGATGAGGACTCCACTTCTTCTTAGATTTGCCTGATGCAACAGAGAAGAACCAAATTCACCAAGTGTCAATGCAACTTTTAAAATTAATTCCCAAATCTGTACTATCCCTTTGTGTTTACTTTATGTGTTTGATTCCTGAGGAAATACAACGTTAACTTAAGAAAAAAAAAGGTTCTGCCCACTCGTACTCCTTAAGAACAAAGTCTAGGTTGGTTGCTAAGAGTGAAGAAAGAACAAATACAGCTACAAGACAAACTAAATTTAGTTGTCGTTTAGATGACTAAAATACTGTCTACAAGGTTTGAGGAAGAGGGTCCCTGGGGTCATAGTTTGAATCAATGCAGTGATGGAATGAATGTATTGGCCATTTAATCTACAAACAGGAGTGGAGGATTAGAGTAATCAGAGTAATAGACCGATTTCAGACTTTCCTTCTTTAATTAACATCTGGCTATCTGTGAACAACAGTCACAGAATGCAAAGCATAGTGCTTCTTCAAATTTGCCTCCTTTGCTGTCTGAAAATCGACTGTGTGACTAACATTCAGTTACTATGTGGCATGCTGAAATAGCCGTCTCAAGATTTTCTTCCCCAAGATCATGATTAATGGGACAAATAGCATCAGGTCCTGCCCTGGCTTGCCCGCTGGCAACATGAGCAGTGCCCTCGATTGTAGATGACACACGGCTCAGGCAGCCAGAGCTGCGGCCCTGCTTATGCTGCCAAGCGAGGCCCTGGACTGAGGCCAAATTTGGCCATGAGCATTTTCACCTCGGGAGGCATCAGGACAAGCTGACAGGCAGAGGCTATAGTAGAAGGGCTGAGGGTCTGATGGCCCATGCCCCGCTGTTGAAGGGGCCACCAAGGGCAGATGGGTAGGGTTTGGTGAAGGTCCCAGGAACCAAGGTTTTAGTCCAGGGAGTTAAAGTTGAGGAAAGAAGAGGCACAGAGCACGGAAGGCAAGTCTGTCCGGTAGCAGAAATGGCTTGATTTCATTTTGCAACAGTTCTTAATACTTTTGTTCTTATTATTTTTATCTGACAAGTAAAATTGTATATATTTAGGATGTTTAAAACCATGTTTTGAAAGATGTGCACACTGTGGAAGTGCTAAATTTGGCTAATCAGCGTGTACATTACCTTACATAGTTATCATTATTTGTGGTGAACATTTTTCCGATCTACTCTGTCAGTGATGTTGAAGTGCACAGTATGTTGTTTTTAAGTATAGTCACCATGCTGGACCGTAGCTCTCTTGCTGAATACTTTTGGCTCTTTCTACACAGCGAGCACCACCTCACAAGGCAGTCACAGGCACACCACAAGCACCAAAGGAGTTCTGGGCCCAGAGGGCAGGACGGAGCTCAGTGCCGGGTCCACGAGCTGCGAGGTTGGGACCATCTCCTAAATCCTCAGTGTATTGTTTCCTCATCTTCACAGAAGGGACACCAAACCCCATTTGTAGGGCTGCTAAGAGGATTGAGCCAGAAAACAGCCAGGCCCTGGCACAGAGCTCAGTGTGTGAAGTCTGCTGAATCTGCCATGCAACTGAATCCACAGGCAATTCTCCAGAAAGAGTGCCAGGAAAATGCTCAACACCTAGTGCTTAAGTCAAAGATATAACAAATGAGGCTGGAAGGGAACATTCATATCTTGCATCTATTTATTCAGTGGGCTTGGATCCTTACAACACCCCACCGAGTCCTTGTTGTAACTTTATTTGAATGCTAGTGAGCTTGTCATCTCTCCTTTCCCTCTCCTTTTCCTTTAAAAAATTCTTTCTTAACTATTTATTAAACACTTACTACCTGCCAGGCAGAGTTAGGCACAAGGGATATCAAGGCAAGGGAAACAGAAGTGTACCTATCCACAGGCACATTTGGAGGGAAGGTTAATGTTGTGGGACTTTTCCTTAGTTCAACTAAAGGCAGGGTCCTTGTCACACAGCCACAAAACTTAGGCTTGCAGATGAAGGGTGAGAAAAATGAGATTTATTGGGAAAAAAAAAAAGGCGAGGGGAACAGAGACTCTTAGTGAAGTGAGAGGGTGTGCTTCTTGCCTGTGGGCTTCCCGCCTCACAGATTGAATCCCAGGTTCTATCCAGAAAGAGGAGGGGCCAGGCTTCTCTCTGCTGCAGACAAGGTGGAACTTCTGTGGCTCCACTGCAGTGCACAGGCTGGCTGGAGTTCCTCTGGGGACCCTTTCCCGCCTAGCTGTCTCAGAAAGGGATGCATTGTCTCTGGAAGAGGGATTGAGTCAGCCAAGGTGGGGAGAGCTGGACAGCTGAGATGAGCTGGGTGTGGGTGGGGCATGGATGTGATGCCAGGATGCAGCGAACCCAAAACTCAAATCTCCACTCATGCTGAAGCCCAGCAGTTCCTGACACAGAGATGCTGGCTATTTGGAGAAGGCTCTGGGTGTCAGCTAGAGAAATACGTTTAGCATACTCTTTAGGGGGGAATCCCCTGGTCTCTCGGCATGGATTTATGCACCTAGCTGGAAGTGGCCCAGCTTAGAAGTAACTCTGGGACGGGAGCCAAGTGCAGGAATTCTGCTCCCCAGGACCTTTTAATCTGCTTGTTTCTGCCTCTTCCCACCTGGGGTCAAGCACATGCCCTTTGTTTCCATGGAGGGCCACTCTCTGTCAGGGTGGGATGGTGGCAGCAGGCAGATTCTGTCCCTCACTGCTCACTCCCCAGCTCAGGGACACCAAGTCCTGGTCCTGGACTCAGTGGCTTTGCTGCCACCACAGCTGGACAGATGCAAACTTGTAATCCTTCTGTGACCTTGGCATTTTCTTTCTTGGTGTTTTTATTGCAGATGAGTTCAGCCTTCTTTTTGTGTCAGTCGAGGTGTTTGTCCTCATGTCTGAGCATCTATCAGGGTCCCGTTCCATCCGCTTTCTCTTTGTGCCCTAACTGTTGTCATGCTTTCTTTCACATGTGACCATGAGTTCCTCCCAATTGGAGTTAAGTCAAAGATATAACAAATGAGGCTGAAAGGGAACATTGATATCTTGTATCCATTTATCCAATGGGCTTGGATCCTTAAAACACCCCACCTTTCTTTAGACCAATTCATTTCAGAAAATCCCTCTTTCACTTATTTTCTCAACAAATGGATTGGTTTGGGGTGGACCGTATGTTCCATTGATCCTGCTATTGCTCTTGTTAGGGCATTGACCATGCTTTCACCTCTAGGATGAGGTTTTGGGTGTGTGCATCCTGAGGACCTCAATCTTTTCTCTGAACTCTGTGCTGATGGTCTGGCCTCTTGGCTGCTCAGTCCTCCTGAAAATGTGGTCTCCAGTCCAACAACATCAGCCTCAACTGGCAACCTTTTGGAAATGCCAGCTCTTGGGCCCCTCCCCAAGTCTGTAGAGTCTGCAGGGGCTGTTAGGAATCTGGGCTGTGTCACAGAACAACCTTAAGAATGGCTTTAGCAGCTGTGCATAGGGAGGATGGATGCTGGAAATAGCAGGGGGCGTTATCTGAAGTTGGCGGCCCTTGAAGTTAGGGGCTCCATTCAAAGGCTGTTAATTGCTCAGACAAGAGAATGTGAGGGCCCAGACCAGGCCTGGAAAGATGTCGGTGGGTCTACGATATGTGTACAAAAGTAATGGCTCACTCTCGGTGATAGGAGGACAGCAGGGCCAATTATTCCTGGACTTGCTTACGGCATGACTGGAAGGGGCTCTGCTCCTGCAGGGCCTCATCCAGCCCCTTCCAGCTTCTTCATCAGGGTTTGCCACCATCTTCTTCCTCCAGCTTTGCTCAGCAGCTTGACTAGGAATCTGATTCCTACCTGCTTCTTCCGTGCATGTCTGAGGAGGGATTAGTTTGTTTTGACCCAGTCTTAGGGCTTGTTGTCGCAATTGCCACAGCTTGTCCTCCTGTCTGTGCTTCCCTGCTTGGCCTTCTTTCTGACCTCTTCTGTCCATACCGCTGTGGGTTTCTTTTCAGCACTCACAGGTCATCAGGGCTAGAAGGGAACTGCAGTATTTTCTTGGAAAATAATAATAACCCACTTTGTTTTCCATTGTCTCTGTTTCCACAGTTACCTCATAGGCATGTCGAGATAACTATATTTCTATGCTTGCAATTAATTTGTGAGTTATTAAGAGGCTGGTGATGATAGCTGTCTCTCCGTAGCTCTTGTAAATCTCTCTCTCTGTCTCTCTCTGTCTCTCTCTCTCTCTGACATCTGGTCTCCTCTTGGAATCTTCTTTCTGGACACATGAAAATAAAGGATGGAGTGGGATGCAGTGTGTCAATGGTTAGGGGTTGGGCTAGGATATAGGTCACCAAGATTTAAGTCTGCTGTTGTTTTGAGTTTTGATTGCTCTAAAAGGGCAAAGAAAAAAAACAGGTTTTCTCATGGGATTTTTGCCATTAGCACACCAAATTGAAGCCAAATCTGCTTTTCTGGGGAGGGCTGACATTTATGTTTCCTCTCTTGGTCAGAAAGCAGAAACCAGATTTTATTTAATTTCTTAAGGCATTAAAGTTTCTGCAAAATTTGAAAGAAGATGGTATAACTCAGCTTTGTTTCTTGACATGGGCAAGGGTTTGAGAGTTCTTTTTGATGTAATCAAAAAATTTTCTCATTTCTATTATAATATAACAAAGAAAAAACCCAATATTATAAAAATGCACATTCCTTCTGCCCCAGGAAATAGATTCCTGAACAATTACAGGAAAGAAACTTTCTTTCCCACTTAATACATTCTTCATTTGCTACTCTAAAACATTCAGTCATTCCCACTCTCTGAAGAATGGGAGAAAGCTAGAGAGAAAGGTCCACAGCACACAGATCCTGAATGGAGATGCTGAAGTTGACCTCGTGTGTGATGCATGAGAGCTCAGCAATTGTGTTTCATCCTCATTGAGCAGCAGAAAGACCCTGAGCCCTGGGATCACTGTTGTCAGTGTATGAGTCCTTTCTGACACCTGTCAAGGTGGGCAATTCATAATTCATAAGTTTGTACATTTATAAAATGTATTAGTCCATTTGCCCATACTGTCAAGACTGGGTAATTTATGAAGGAAAGAAGTTTAATTGACTCACAGTTCCACATGGCTGGGCAGGCCTCAGAAAACTTACTTGCCATCATGGAAATGGCAGAAGGCGAAGTAGGCACCTTCTTCACAAGGCAGCAGGAGGGAGAAGTGAGAACAGAAAAAAAACCTGCCACTTTTAAAACCATCGGATCTCATGAGAATTCACTCACTATCACAAGAACAGCAATGGTAAAAACACCCCCATGATCGGATTACCTCCCCTCTCAACGTGTGGGATTACAATTTGAAATGAGATTTGAGTGGGGACACACAGTCAAACCCTGTCCGTCAGTATCTCCCATCGTTGCTGGCAGTGATGCAGAGTGACAGAGTCTTGGCACTGTGGGTTTGCTTTCTCGCACGCCTACACCAACCCACTCAAATGTGAGCCGATGTTAGAACTTGAGAAGCTTGCATTTATATCTCACCTGTGATATCAATGTGTTCTCTAACACATTTGTACTGAGCAACTGTTTTATAAAAGCCTTTGTTGGAAGCATTTGGGATACATTATTGAACAAAATTCATCCCCGCTTTTTATACTTTAGATTCTACCAGGGGAAGAAAAGCCCCCAAACCAGATCAACAAGATAGAAAATTAACAAGGACATTTATGATTTGAATTCAGACCTGGAACAAGTAAACAATAAGTATTTATAAAATTCTCCACCCCAAATGCATAAAACATACATTTTTCTCAGTATTATATTATACCTATACTAAAAGTGA
>CAUYLG010013703.1:0-71617 GCA_963573385.1 Cacajao melanocephalus
GCTGCACAGGAGCGGGGTTGGAGGAGCCACAGGCAGAGGCAAGGAGACCACCCGGGGTTGGCAGGGGATGGGGAGAATCATAAATCCAAGCTGGAGATGGACTGGTGGCTGCAGGAGATGGAACAGCATGTCAAGGACACCTCCTTGTGTGTTTGGCTCTGGCAGGTAAAGGGTGCAACAACCACGTGCATCCAGGGGGTCTCCCTCCGCCTGTCTCCACCCCCCATTAATTCCACTGTTGAAAGACACACTGCTGTCCTCCCGGAGCATGCCGAGAGGGCAAAAGGGGTGAGGAGTTTTCAGAAAGAGAACGATGGCCACCCTCTTCTCCTTTGTCTTAATTTTGTCAGTAGAGAGCTGCATTAGTCACTTTTTTTCCTGTATCTTATGATATTTTGACATCCTGAAAACTTTGCTGGCTGGAAGAGACTGCCCCTACCAAGGCTAACCAATACTCAGAGACACAAAAAACCCTAACTCTGTTAAACCAACAAATCCCAAGCCTATACCCCAGTCACCCACTTTCCCTAACTCTCGGACACCAAGTCCTGGCCTCCATTATCCCAGGACCACATATTGGGCAACTACAGACCATTCCTCTACAGCCCAAAGCCTGCTGGAATCACTCAAACTAGCCAATCCCAAACCTTTTCTGAGAGAACCCCAGTGAAAGCCCTGGCCTAGCCCTTCCCCTTGTTTCTGACCGACTCTGGTGTCTCCCCACGTGGCCCTGCGTGATGAGATATGTCCCCTTCTCCCAGGACATGTAAGTAATTTCTTTCTTTCTTTCTTTCTTTCTTTCTTTCTTTCTTTCTTTCTTTCTTTCTCTTTCTTTCCTTCCTTCCTTCCTTCCTTCCTTCTTTCTTTCTTTCCTTCCTTCCTTCCTTGCTTCTTTCTTTCTTTCTTTCTTTCTTTCTTTCTTTCTTTCTTTCTTTCTTTCCTTTTGAGACAAAGTCTCACTCTGTCATCCAGACTGGAGTGTAATGGCACAAACTCAGCTCAGTGCAACCTCTGCCTCCCAGGTTCAACTGATTCTCCTGCCTCAGCCTCCCTAGTAGCTGGGATTACAGGCACCCGCCACCACATTCGGCTAATTTTTTGTATCTTTAGTAGAGGCGCGGTTTCACCATGTTGGTCAGGCTGGTCTCAAACTCCTGACCTTGTCACCTGCACCCTTCAGCCTTCAAAGTGCTGGGATTACAGGCATAAGCCACCATGCCTGGCCCAACACATCTTCTTTTAATGACATTGGACTCAGTGTCATCACTCGGTCACCTCCATAGATTAAAATCTTGTGGGTACAAGTGAAACCAGGACCCATGAATCCTTCCCGCAATTCTAATCCCATCCTTGGTTCAGGAAATGTAATTCTATGAGCACGTTCTCTGCCCACCTCCCAAACCTAAATGCCATGTTACACCTGGCAGAGTGTAATACACATTCTATTTACTGTCATCCTGAAATCCAATTGTTCAGCCAGATCTTTGCTACCAACCTGTGGTTACACAAAGTGCTGGAGGTGCATGGTACTCCACTTCCTGATTTCCTGAACAATGTGGACATTGTATTTGGGTCTAGCATCAGTGAGCCATGAACAAAGAACAGGATGGTGTATTATTAATGAATGTGCTGATTCCACTGCACAGCTGCAGAGCTCTCAGTACTTTCAGAACAACTGTATAGATTCTCATGGGGTCCTAAAAACACGCCTGTGGGTAGGCAGAACAGACACTGTAATTTCTGTTCACCGATGAGGAAATAAGGACCAGAGTGTGAATTGGCTTGCCCAAGGACACACAGCTGGCCGATCACAATGCCAGGATCCACATCTGTAACTCCTTCAGCCACAAAATAGTCCTCTTTTTATCTTCAGCTTGGTGTCTGCAGGCTGATTTTGGTTTTGTTTTGCTTTTGTTCAAATTTAAGTACACACACCCAAGAAAGGAGAGTGATTAACGAAAGCTGAAAAAATACATGCAAATTATTATTTAGCTTGCTTGAAGACACTGTAGCTTTGCCGGCACGGGTGTTCTGTGACAGGATTTTCCCCAGGCTTGCTGAGTGCCAGGCACTGTGTTGAGGCCAGGGCTGCAGATGCACACAGGACAGATCCAGTGACAGCACCCGTGGGTCTGACATGGAGGAGACCCCATGGCTGAATGGGAACCACATACATAATCTGAACTGGGACAGGTGCTCAGCCAAAAAGAACAGAGGGCCTGTGAACGAAAGAGGGGCAGGGACCTTACCTGTGCAGATGTGAAGCCCGAAAATCTGAGAAAGGTCTCAGTTAACGTAGAAAGCTTATTTTGCCAAGGTTGAGGATACGTACCCATGACACAGTCTCAGGAGGTCCTGACGACGTGTGCCCAAAGTGGTCAGAGCACAGCTTGGCTTTATACACTTTAAGGAGACACAGGGCATCCATCAGCACACGCAAAATGAACATTGGTTTGGTCTGGAAAGTCAGGACAGCTCAAAGCTGGGAGGGGGCTTTCAGGTCACAGCTAGGCAGAGACAAATGGCTGCATTCTTTTGCATGTCTGACTAGCCTTTCCGAAAGAGGCAATCAGATATACATTTATCTCAGTGAGCAGAGGGATGACTTTGAATAGAATGGAAAGCAGGTTTGCCCTAAGCAGTTCCCAGTTTGAATTTTCTCTTTAGAGTGGTGATTTTGGGGGCCCAAGATATTTTCCTTTCACGAGGACGTTAAGGGAGGTGTCCTGGGGAAGAGATGTACCTGCAGAAGGTAACGGACGGGGAGCGGACGGCTGAGGGGGGTGAGACGAGAGTGGTAGGCAAAAAGAAGGAATGCTTCAAACAGGGAGGACAGGGTTCATGGTCCCCCTGCAAATGCTGTAGCAAGGAAGGCTTGGCCCTAGAAGTCATAAGGGTAGCCAAAAGGAACTCAAGAAGAAAGGTGTGCAGGGTCATCAAAACCAAGACCTCTTTGGAGGCTATGTCTAAGAATTTGGTCCTTGTTCTGAGAATTGTAGGATCTCTGAGCAAATTTTAAACAAATGGGATGAGATACGCCATTGAAAAGCATGTACTGGCTGCTCTGAAGCAATAGAAGGAGAAGGCAAGAGTGAGAATTAAGGACACCCATTGGAAGGTCAAGGTCGGCATCCAGGCCAGAGTTGACAGCCTCCTGGTCTAAATGGCCTGGGTGCTGCAGAAGGAATACCTGAAACCCTGACTTTGAGGTCATGTGCTCCTGGGGGTCCCAGGAGTCCCAGGAACCTCCCTCAGACATACAGCATCCGCACAATTAACATTCAGGGCCGCTGCTCCTCCAGCTGTGCCGGCCCATCTGCAGGGACCCTCATCAGCTCACTTGCTCTGTAGGTAATAGACAGCTCTGGAAGGAAACTGATGTTCCAGATGGAGATGGCCAGTTTAATTTGCAGCTTCTAAATCTGTACAGATACAGTGTTCTGTCATTAAAGATTCATTTAGACTTATCCTAATAGGAAACAATATAACTCAGCCAGACCCATAAATGACAAATTGCCCTCCCTCAATAGAAATCCTAAGGCAAAAGATGTGACTATCCATCATTGGATCCAGTAGTTAATTTCTGTGTAGCTGACAGCACTTCATGGTGTTCAGAATGATGAGTAGTCCCCCTCTGGCCTTCGGTCCAATGCTCTGAACTCACAACATGGGTTGCAGCTTCAGAACCAACGAGGTGACCATTAGTACCAGCTTGAAAGAGCTGGTCAGATAGCAAGTCATACAACCAAGGAAGTTTATAGCTTATGTATCAGTGATTCCATACCACTTCTTGATTTTAAGAATAAATGCAACAACAAAAAGGGGGAAATGATGAAAATTCCCCAAGTTATATAGACATAAAAGTGACTGAAGGGAATTTCAGCTGGGGCACAAATGCTGGCTTCAAGAGCATCCCGGTACGTTGCTTTCTTCTTGGCTTCTCTAAGTGGAAGCAGCATACTCTAGGGTAAAATATCTAGAATTTAGAGTCATACTGATTTGACTGTGATTTCTAGCTTAACACATACTAAATAGTCAGCACAGTGAGATGTTTAAGGATATGGGACTTAAGAGGCCAGCCTGGGTTTGAATGCCAATTCCAATGAAATCAGGCAAATGACTCAACTTCTAAACCCTTGTTTCATTCTCTAAAACAAAAACAATAATAAAGCAATTGATCCTAACTCATGTGCTTGTTAGATTTAAATGATATAAGTCCTGTAAAACCATCAGGACAATGACCAGTCTCTCATACCAACAGCAACATTGGTGAGCACTTGCCTTTTCTAGCTGTGTGATGGCACATAAATGCCTGCATTGCTTTTCTGGGTCTATCTCAGGCTAAATTAAATGTGCACAAAATGCTTAATTCAGCACCCGGCACTTGATAGTGTCTGCAACTTGAGTTTCACTCCTCACTTTGTATTTGAAAGCTGGTTGAAAATTTGCCTAGTCGTGTGACCAAAGAATCCCATGACTGAGAAAGCTTTCTGAACCACATAACAAAGGAACATGCTTTATTCACCAACTAAATACTTTCCAGGATTCCAGCACTCAGCCCCTGGAGTGTGTTGAATACCTTATCTTTGGTGGCGGCATCCAAGTTCAGAATTGGAGAGCTGGAGCCCCACAAAGAATAGAAGGAACTTGGGCACCATATTGTTTAGGATTTTCTGAATGCCAACCCTCCAGCGGATTCAGGAGACCTCTCACACCCTCGTAAGCAAAGAACGTGATTTAAGAGCCCAATCTGAACTCAAACCACCTTGGGCCCTGAGCATGTATGAGAAGAGTGGCAGGGGTGTTCTCTCAAGCCAGGCTGGAGTGCTGAGGTCAAGGGGCTATAAAGCCAAAAGACAGACTTGGCGGAGAAGTTCCCCCACGTAAAGGAACGCACTGAAGGGAATCACATGTAAATTGCAGACAGATTAATACCTGTTTCTGCATAACAATAAGATCACAAACTCAGCGGCTTCAAACAACACACATCTATGATCTCACAGCTTCTGCAGTCCAGGAAAACAGACTCTTAGCTAGGCCCTGTGCCAGGCTGCAGTCCCAGTGTCAGGGGGTTGAGTTCTCATCTGATGCTGGACCAGGGAAGGCTCTGCCTCTAAGCTCCTGTGGTTGTTGTTGGAATTCTGTTCTTTGCAGGCTGCCAGACGGAGGGCCTCAGTTTCTTTCTGACTATTGACTGGAAGTTGGTCTCAACATGGCCACGTGCTTCCTCAGAGCCAGCAGGGGCATGAGGCACCTGGCAAGACATTCAATATTATACAACATGAGCAGGTACAAGCAATTATGCTCATTCTGTTACAGCTGCAGCATTCTGTCAGTGAAGAGCAAGTCCCAGGTTCCATCCACACTAAAGCAGGGAGATTGCATAGGGGATGATCAATAAATAGCAGGTGGGGGTCCTGGGGTCACCTTAGAACCAGTGCATCTCAGCAGTGCTACCTGAAGGAGATGGCATCTCAGAGCTCTATTATTCCCTCCACTGGCTTGTGAGCAAATGGAAGGAAAGGCTCCTGAATGTCGCATTTGGGAGAAAGGGAGTGTTTGAGTCAGGAGATTAAAACAAGGGAACAAAGAATAAGCCAGAGGCTCTAGCTGGGAAGTAAATTACATTTTTTTTTTTTTTTTGCTTTAAAGAAGGAGAAATCTGCTCTTAAAGTGAATCTTCCCACTGCCCCAGTGCCATGAAAAATGCCCTTGAAACATGTCCAGGCAGCATCCAGCAGGACAGCTTGAGCATCCAGCAGAAGAGCCATCTCTGCTGAGTTAGGGTACCTTGGCTCCACTCCTGATGCTGCCATTCACTGCTGGAGGATCCTCAGCAAATCCCATCCTCTTGGAGAAAGGCTGTGGCCTAAGACATAGAGGGGCACCATCTGTCCAGTTGCCCTGCCTGGGTCATTGATTGCCCCCTGCAGAAAAGAAGAGTAAGCTGGGGAAAACTAGCAGGAAAGCCTCTTACAGGACTCAGAGGAAGGCGATGCAGTGGTTTCTAAACCATAGCTTGTGGAAAGGGAGAATGGCACCGACGGCCACTGAGGGCTCTGGGACTGCCGGTTAAGGAAAGATTTAGGAAGAGGGCTGCATGCCCATCTTGAACTCCTGTGAGCCTCACTGAGCATTGGGTGAGTGAGCATCACCAGCTTTTTCACCTGGAGTCTGTACAATGCTAGAGGCACAAGATTTCCATTGCTGAATCTGGTGTGTGCCTTTGCAATGGCACATACCTTCCATTGGGTCAAGTCCAGGACCCTCAGGCCAATGTACCATGCAGGAGGGGTCTAAGATAAGGCTGAAATGACATCATGAAGCTCCACAGCAGAATTTATCCCACTCCACTGAAAGAGGGCACTCAGGATGGACTTAGCCATCACTCCACATGCCCCCAGTGTGCTCCCGAAAGCATCAGGCCATGAGATGCTCAGTGCCCCAGCAGACCTGTTACAGGTGCACCAGCTCCTCCCACTGGCATTCCCAGAACACAGAGGCATCCTGAGAAGATAAAACGTTTATTTCAGAACTTCTCCAACATTTGTACACCTAGAACTTTGGGTGTTGACTGGTAACAACTGCCAATATTTCAGTAATCTGGTGGGACGGAGGAACCACTGGGAAATGCTGACAGCCCCAGAGCCATTATCCATAAGTAGTCATGGAGTGTTGCTTCTGTGCCAGCCACTGCTGGGGGAGAGAAGCATTCAATCATGAAAAGAAGAGACAATGTGGTCCCTGTCCTCCCAGCACTTCCATTCTAGGGATGAAGCAATGGCAAGAGAAATGCACACAGTGTGTAGGATGCTAGAGGCAAGTTCTAGGGAGAAAGGGTAAAGCAGGGTTGGGCTGCTGACATTTTGAATGGGATAGCTCGGCACACTTCACCAAGAAAGACCTTGTGGTCTGCACCTGGGGAAAGTAAGCAGGTGAGCAGGAGGGAGTCTGGGGAAAGAGCGTTCTAGGCAGAGGAGCAGCAGTGCAAAGGCCCTGAGTCGGGAGCCACCTGAAGTTCTAGAGAGGCTGCAAAGAGGCCGAGGTAGTTGAGCAGAGACAATGAGGCGTGAATACGAATAGATGATGTCAGAGAGGTGATGGGGACAAATTGCATGGATTCGTCTAATGGGTAATGGAGGGCAAAATCCTATGGGGTCTGATACATAGTGGAGGGAGCACATCCTATAGGTTTGACAGGAATTGGGGCCAAATTCTGCAGGGTTTGGTAGGTGGGGAGGACAAAACTCTATAGGGTCTAGTAAGGGAGGGAAGGAACAACTCCTGTAGGGTCTAATAATTAAAGGGATAGAGCAAATCCTAGAGTTTGACAGGTAGCAGGGGTGGTTTTGTTGAACTTGGGCTCTAACTGTGCCGCACTCGGTATCGTGAGAGTATTCTGAGCAAAGAGCCGGGCTCGCTGTGATCTCACGATGGGTCCATCTAGGTACGAGGTTGAGACAGGACTGCAGGAGGGACTGGGGTGGAAGACGGCAGATTCATCAGCAGGCTGATGGTGACTCAGGCCAGGGAGATAAGAGGGCTGTAACTAAAGGAATCATCCTCTATCTCTCCTTTAAGCTTTCCCCTCCATAAACCGCAGTCTTTAAATCTAATGCTCTGCACGAAACCCAGGCACTCTACTGTTAGACATTGTTATGTTTTTTCCACCTAATTGAGCGAGTGGTTAAGAATTTAAGACATTTTATGGCACTTATTAATCTATTGTCAGTCTTTAATTTTATAGACAGGAACCAGTTAAGAGCTGAGCTATAAAATTTCACTATGGATTCCGGGCCCTTAATGTTGATCACAGGATTCATGGGGACATGGAGGGGTGAGGGGGGAGGATAGGAGGAAGGAAAGCAGAGTTCATCCCCATGAGCCCAGGCTGGGAGGTGTCTTGGGCCCTCTCCTTTCTAACTCACACCAATAAACTTGCCGCCAAATGAACTGTGCAGAAACCTTTCTCCCCCCCTGGATCAATCCTACCTTCAGAAGTCCCAGGGCCTGAGTCATCTCATCCAATTGATCTAGAGATGCTCCTTGTAAAGTCTCAGGTACCACATACTCTTGCCAGACTCCAGCTAGCTGTTCCCCAGGACAAGACACTAAGTCAGCCTCTTACTTTCCCTCCCTTACACCAACAGTGCCCCATTCACGTCCCCTAACCTGCTAAACACACTACCTTCTTCCATCCCACTGTTTACTAATTACTTAATTGGGATTAGGGATTCAGAGAGACGCTCTCTGCTCTTCCAGGAGACGACGGATGTGTGAAAAACTAAAGCACATGATGACAAAGGCAGGCCTGGCTTATGAGCTGCAGGGTCGATGTGCTGTGAGACACAGAGGCTACAGTCACTTCCACTTTGCAGATGGAGAAGCAGGATTAGGACCAGGTGAAGTGTCTTGGAGGAAGCTTGAGGTTGGATATGTAGGGTGCCACGACCAGCTGAGAGTGAGACCAATGACACCACAGCACTTCAAGCTCTCTGCAGATATTCCATTCCGAAGCTGGATCCTGTCCGGCTCCCAACCAAGCCCTCTGCCAGGGTAGATCCAAGCCAGTGACTCACACTGCAGCTGCTGACTCTTTTGTGAACGCAGACTCTGAGAAAGCTACCCACTTCTGCTTCAGGTCCTGATTGTCCCAAATCAATGACAAGGTCTCATCTATCCTTGGCTCCAAGATGTCAATCGTCCTAGCTTAAGAACTTTCAAGGGCAGTATAAGAGACAATCATATGTGCATGGTTTGCATAACTATGATTGGAGATACGGCTCCTTGTATTGTTAAAGTCACCTACGTGAGGCCTATATGGCAAATTCCTCTTAGAAGCAGCACTGGGCTGTTTTGTGTGAGATGCTAAAAGCTACATGCTTCCTCGGGTGCCCTTTTTTTTTTCTTTTTTGCCTGCCAGGGAATTTGGACTAAGCTTTATACTCTATTGTTAGAGCACGTCCCAGCTTAAGAACTTTTTAGAGACAATTAACTTTCTTCCTTCTTTTTCCCTGCCCCCAAATCATTCACACAGATTTTCATCACATTCCTATGCCACTTTTTACTCTTTTAATTCACCTCTAATCTTTTTTAGAAGCAAGTGGGGATTTAGGGAATTAATTCAACTCTTTCTTATCTATGAACTCACGGTGACCACTGCCCCGATGTGGAAAATCACTCTCGGTGCAGACACAGTTCAATTGAGACATGGAAACTTCTGAAAGTGGAGTCTATCAAGCAGCTATTGAAAAGGCTGCCTCTGCAGAATATTAATAGCATGAGGAAAGCTATGTGATATGAATTCATTTCTGAGAAAAGGTATCAATCTACATATAGTGCAATGTGAACTTCATTTGGTAAAAATAAATATGAAGTGCATATATACATAGAAAAATGGAAAGAAATGATACTAAAAGGTTAATGCAATTATTTCTAGGATCAGAGATTAATAATGATTCTCTAATTCTTCTTCGAAATTTTCCAGTGTGCTCCATTTTTTTTTTTATCCACAAGCGTATGCTGTTTCTCTTTTGCTGAGTATTGCTTCCAAGGTATCCATCTTGCACACTTACATCTGGATCATTCATGAAAACTGCATATACCATGCCACTATGTGAACATATGACTATTTATGTATCTATTTTCATGTTGATGGACATGTAGATGACATCCAATCATCTAGTTTTGCAACAATTCTGCTCTAACTTTGGGGGGCACAGGTTCAAGTGGTCCTTAGAGTTTACTTGAGAGGTAGAATTGCTGCTTTCCACATGATTGCAAATCAGGTCTTCAGAATGGGTGCTTCCTTATCAATACTTGGCACTGCAAGCCTGCTTTTCTTTTCTTTTCAGCCAGTATAATTGGCGCAGAACGTTATCTCTGTATTTTTTGAATGCAAATGAGGTGAAATATCTGCTATGGTCTGAGTGTTTACATCCTGCCAAAATTTGTATGTTGAAACCCTAACCCCCAAGGTGATGGTATGAGGACTTGAGGCCTTTGGGGGCTGTGTAGATCATAAGCAAAGAGCCCTCAAGTATGGGATTAGTGCCCTTATAAAAGAAAACCCAGAAAGCTACCTCACCCCTTCTACTATGTGAGGATGCCATGGAAAGGTACAGTCTACAAACCAGAAACCAGGCCATTACCAGACACCAAATCTGCCAGGACATTGATTTTGGACTTCCCAGCCTCCAGAACTGTGAGAAATATTTTTGTTGTTGTTTTTTTGCAAGCCACCCAGGTTATGACATTTTGTTATGGCAGGCCAGATGGACTAAGACGGTATCTTCATATCTTCATATGTGTTTTGGCTATTTGGGTTCGCTTTTTCTTTCTTTCTTTCTTTCTTTCTTTCTTTCTTTCTTTTTTTTTTTTTTTTTTTGAGTTGGAGTCTTACTCTGTTGCCCAGGCTGGAGTGCAGTGGCACAATCTTGGCTCACTGCAACCTCCGTCTCCTGGGTTGGAACAATTCTCCTGCCTCAGCCTCCCGAGTAGCTGGGATTACAGGTGTGCACCACCATGCCCAGCTAATTTTTAGTATTTTTAGTAGATACGGGGTTTTGCCATGTTGGCCAGGCTGATCTTGAACTGCTGGCCTCAGGTGATCCACCCACCTCAGCCTCCCAGAGTGCTGGGATTACAGGTGTGGGTCATCGCGTCCGGCTGTGTTTGCCTTTATGAACTGTATATTTTCTTCTCTGCGCATTTATTTATTGAGGTATTTGTATAATCCTAATTGATTTCTTAGAAATTGTTCATTTAAAATGATTTACTTACAGAATATTAATTCAATTCTCTAGTCATGTTTTTTAATTTGTTATATATTTTTCTAAAGCAAAACTGCCACATTTCAACCTGAACGGATCTAATGATTAAAACTTGAGTTGTAGACCACCCCCACTCCCAACACACACACATAGGAGGGTCATCAGGGGAACAGGGTTTTTGGAGCCTCAATTTTGGTACCCAAGTCACAAAGATGTAAATGCTACAGAGAAAGAATGGGCCCAAAACTCAAGTCTTGCCTGGACATCAGACAGATGTTCATCAGGAGGCATTGTATTTCTCATCTCTCGTAGGAACTCTGATTTGAATCAAATCACCACAACTTTTGCATTTTTCTAATGGAGGGACGTATATTCCTTGTACAAAGAGCATTCTCTCTCTCTCTCTTTTTTTTCTGTTTAAGAGCATTCTCTCTTGACTGTTTCAAGACAACATCTGCCAAGCTGCTTGACTGAGGTCTCTGGTGAGCATGTTATTGAAGGAAAACAAATATGTCATCATCTTCATCTTGAAGTGGCTGGCCTCCGGATAACTTTACAAAGACCCATCTCTCGATACAGCCCCCTATTCTGTAATACCTTCTACCAGAAGCACAGTTTCCTGGTGTTCTGTTTCCATTCTTGTTGGTGAATAAACCCCCACCAGAACTCTGGTTTTATTTACTCTCCTTCCTAGTCTTATCACCTTCTCTAATTGTGGATGAAAATGGTGGTTGAACTGTGAAGTTATAATGCCATACCTGAGATCACTTGTCTTGAAGCATGTTGGTGTGTACTTAGGATATCTGCACTGTGGGGTACTTCTCATGTCAATGGGACTTTAAATATAATGCATCTCTTTGTAATTTATTCAACCCTATGGGTTGAGAGCATTCCCTTGGCCAGATATTGTGCACTGAAGACTGAGCTGCCTTTGTAAAGAAAGACATTACTTGAGATACCTGATTCTTGAGATTGAGTGACAGAGATGCAATGGGAGTACTGAATGCCCATGAAGACCAGCCCATGAAAAGACCAGGGAGCATGACATGCCAGGGAGAGGAAGTGGAAAGTGTATTCAGGAGGCTGACCTTCAGGATCAGAGAGAAGGCTGGTGTCATGGAGGCAGTAAAGGATGAAGAAGCATGGGAAGTCGAAAAGTTTCTCTTTAAAGTTTCCTTTCTTGTTAAAGAGTAAAACTTTTTGTTGAGCCCTATCCTATTTAACTGTTAAACATGCCATGCTTACAGGCACATAGTACACTCTATGTCCTTGTACTTTAACCAAGATGTCTGTGCTGGATGTACTCACAGGTATGTCCCAGCTCTCCATTGCTTTTACCTGTTTAAAAAGGTTTTAAGTTGTTAACCAATCAAGATTTAGTTTAGATTGTGAGGTCTGACTCCAGCCAACGGAGATCAGACGTAGCAATAAGGATGACCCCAAATGCATAGGGGATAAATATGCCTGTTTTCCTTTGTTCATTGTACTCTCATGGCAAGACAACTAACGAGGGTACACTTCCTGCAGTCCAGGAAGTAAAAATTGTGTTGCTAAAAGATCCTTTGTCTCAGTGCTAATTTTTCTTTGCAGCACACAGCATCTGTTTCCAACAGGAAGAGAATGGTAGGAGACGTACAGGAAAGATACAGCTGGGGATGGGTCCTGCAGGTCCTTTGGCCATGGGAAGGTGTTTGGATTTTATTCAAAGTACAGTGAGACTGAGATGAACTCTTAAGATAGCCATGGCTGTATATGAATGCATTGAAAAGGGGGCCAAAGAAAAGTCTGGAGGTTGACATCATAGTGCAGAAGAGAATGATGGTGGGTGCAGACCACTTCCCTGATCCCAAGAGAATGTCTCCAGGCAGCAGGTAGAATGGGGGGCAGGGGAGCCCATGAGAGGAGCAGCCAAGATCCAGATGCTGCACCAGCTGCAGACGCTCCCCTTGTTTTGAAGATAAGTAAGAAATTATAAAGACCATTTTCCCAAAGAATCAGTAGCTTCCGTTTTAATGAAGGCTGAAGTCTGAATGATGTTATTCTGGTGGATGACTTTGTTTCTATCGGTGGTTTTTAACTAATTACCATAAGTACTGTCCATTTAGAGTTTCACTGTAATTCCAGTCCCTATTAATGTGTAAGCAGAGCCTTATCTTTGCCGCAAGCTACTGTTTATTCATAGGATGAGACAGTACATCACAGACATTGTCATATCAAATAGATGTTTTTTGTATTACATTGTGTGCAGTATGAATGAGCCAGAAGTGATTTGCCAAATAGGAAGTGCATTAAGAAATGAATTCTGAATTTTAAAAGACATCCACTTGCTGTTGCTTGAGTTTGGGGTGTCTTGGGTTCCAACTTTCTTTTTATCTTGGAGTTTTTGCCTTAAGAAAATGTGAGCTGGCTGATGGGTAACAGCATTGATGAGGGGCTCGGTTAGTGTCCTCAGGTCACCAGGGGATGCTGCTTCCCACTGCCTCTGTGCACAAGTGTGGGCATCTTGCTGGCTGCAAAAACAGTGCTACCTCCCTTTCTCTACCTTTCATCAACAAAGATGTCAGCTATCTGGCATGTCAATTTGAAGCCATAAGGAGATCAAGCTGGCACAGTCTGCAAAGCTTAAATGCTTGGTTGCCGTTAGGATTTGGAATAGTGCCTTCAGGAGCCCCCAAACGGAACCTCACATCTGCAGGGACCCGAGGAAAGATCGCCTCTCTCCATTTGTGAGAGACACATATGGAAGCAGACAGATGTTCTTGATGAGATGGCCAGTTCAATTTGCAGTTCCTAAATCTGTAGAGACATCATGTCCTGTCATTAAACATTCATTTAGAACCATCTTCATAGGAAATAATGTAACAGAGCATTGTACCTAGATGATAAATGGTGCCTTTTGTGCATGAAATATTAAAGTGACAGCCACTAACTTCTCCATCCGAACCTTCAAGTAAGTACTTGGCTGGTTAAAACAAGACTGTTTCCTCAAAGCTCATTCATGTGGCTGTTCTCCGCATGCCCATTGTGTTAGACAGTGTGCTGGAGGGGAAAAGGCATCAACAGCATACAAGACACAGTGTAGCCTTCCGAGAAGCTCCCAGGAATAGGTTCTGATCATTTAAGGATACACAGAATAAAGTCAGGATATGTCTGAGCAAATGAGTGTTCTTCTTTGCTGGATTCACTTTGAAGTGAGTGACATTTTTAAATTTCTCGAGCATATTGGACATTTCCCTGGATGTTGTCAGTGCCATTTTGAAAGCTTTCTGTATGCACTACACTTCATAAAACTTCTTTCTTATTCAAAGACATATTTAATTAAAACCCAGTTTTATGGTGCATGCACTAATTATTACTCTTGGCTTGAAGGCTCAGGCTGAACCTGCTTTGAAATTCTGCAACTCAAATCCTTTTGCAATCATTTTGGAAACCTTTTGCAATCATTATGTTTTCAAAATAATTCAGTGGCTCTTATGTAAGTTGCTCGCTGATTTTTTTGTAAATGTAAAAATATAAATAAAAGGAACACCCAGGAACTCGTTATAATACAGCCATATCAGGAGAGATTTGGCTTGCTGAAAATATCACGCTCAGTTAAGATACTGCGAGAGGCTATACACTTTCAATGGAGGAAGCTATACTTCTTATCTAGCCTAGCCTTATTATAACTTTCAGGATCCGCCACACCCATCTCCCTTCCTGGCATGAGTATGCACTAATATTGGTTGAGTTGAATGGAGATAAAGTACTATTTTGGCAAAACACTTGTTTGACTTCTTGCTGTGCAAAAGGATTCTGCTTAGATGTAGTATAGACGTGGCTGCAGAAAGAAAAGTGGAAATCCCGAAGATGGTTGATGAAGTCTTGATGTGAGGGTCAGAACTTACATTTAACAGGGTCAAACTCAACACTGGCCTGACGTTGTGTGTCAGAGTCCTGGCTACGCGTGAGAACTTCCTGGGGAGCTTTTGAAACATAACGCCACCTAGAATCCCCCACTATGCCATTCCCCCGTGACCTAAGGACACTAAACGAGCCCCTCTCCAGTGCTTCTCCTAGGGCTGCCATAAGAAATACCACAGACTGAGCAGCTTAAACAACAAGAATTTATTTTCTCCCCGTTCTGGAGGTAGAAGCCCGAGATCCAGGTGCCAGTAGGGTTGGTTTTGGGTGAGGTCTCTCTCCTTGGCTTGCAGATGGCCACCTCCTCACTGTGCCCTTACATAGCCTTTTCTCTGTGTGAGAACACCCCTGGTGTCTCTTTCTCTTCCTCTAAGGATACCAGTCCTACTGGATTAGGACCCATCCATAAGACCTCATTTAATCTTAATAACCATCTTAAAGACCTATCTCCTACTATAGGCAAGTTGGGGGTCAGGGATTCAACCTATAAATTTGGGAAGGACACAGTGTTTTTTCCATAACCCCTAGACAAACTAAATTAGAATCTATAAGAGTTGGGGGAAATCATTGCTATTTTAATGAGAATTCAGATGTTTAAATTCAGGTAGAGTTGACATGCAATAAACTGCACACATTTAAGGTGTACAATTTGATATGCTGTGGCACATGAATCTGCTAGTAAAACCATTTTTATAATTAAGAGAATGATTATCATGCCTCCAAATCTAACCACGACTCTTTGGAATCACTTGCTCCCGTATCCTTCATCTCCAGACAACCAACAGATCTGCTTTCTGTTACTGTATTAGCTCATGTTTTATATACTTTTACATAAATGAAATTTTACAGCATGTACTCTTTTCTTTTTTTGGGATGTGTGTCTGTTTTCTCTTAGCATCATTATTCTGAGATTCACCCACGTTTTTGTACATATGCATAGTTTATTTCCTTTTGTTGCTAAGTTGCATTTTATTGCATAGTAGCTTTCTTTTGATTTGTGTTAGTATGATACATCTACTTCTATCCTTTAATTTTTAACCTATCTGTGTCTTTATATTTAAAGTGAGTCTAATGTATGCAGCCTATTTTGGGGTCTTTTTTTTTTTTAACTCTAATTTGATTGTCTTAGTTCAAGCTGCCATAACAAAGTACTATAGACTGGGTGGCTTATAAATCACCAAAATTTATTTCTCACAGATCTAGCAGGGAGCCAGCATGGTAGAGTTCTGGTGAGGTCCCTCTTCCACGCTGCAGCCTACCAACTTCTCACAGAATCCTCATAAAGCAAAAAGAGAATGAGAACACTCTCTGGGGTCCCTTTAATAAAGGAATTAATCCCATTTATGAAGACTCTGTCCTCATGACATAACTTACCTGCTAAAGGTCCCAACTGCTAATACCATCACATTTAGGGTTATGATTTCAACATATAAATTGGGGGAGGAGAGGGCACAGACATTTAGTCCTTAACACTGAAAATCTATGCCTTTTAACTAGTGTCGTTAAGCCATTTACTTTTAATACAATTGTTGATATGCCTATGTTTGAGCCTATTATCTTACTATTTGTTTTCTGGTAGTGCTATCTGCTATTTGTTATTTATTCCCCTTTTCCTGTTTTTCAGCCTTATTTTGAATCAATTTATTTTCTCTCATTTGTGTCTTTTTAGCTTTAACTTTTTTGTGTGGTCACTTTTGGGATTATAGCATACATCTTTAACAGTATATCTTCAAGTGCTAGCATACCACTTCAGGGTATAAAAAACTTAAAATGGTATACTTTCCTTTCTCTCCTCCTGACCTATCGTTATACATTTTGTTTTTGTATGTTATTTTTAAAATAGTTTTCTTTAAAAGGAGTTTAAATAATAAAAAGTATATATCTACTCATGTAGTTACCACTTCTTGCACTTTTCATCCTTCATGTAAATCTATATTTCTATCTGGCATTAATTTCCTTCTGCCAAAAGGACTCCCTTTATTGTTTTTTGTTTTATTTTGTTTTTAGAGTGAGTCTGCTGATGACGAATTCTTTCAGCTTCTGCCTATGTTAAAAAGTCTTTATTTTGCCTTCATTTTGTAAACACATTTTTCACTGGCTATGTAATTCTCAGCTGAAAGTTTTTTCCTTCAACGTTTAAAAATGTTGCTCCACCATCTTCTTGTTTGCATTGTGTTTTTTGTTTGTTTGTTTGTTCGTTTGAGGCAGAGTCTTGTTCTGTTGCCAGGTGCCAGACTGGAGTGCAGTGGTGCAATCTCAGCTCACTGTAATCTCCACCTCCTGAGTTCAAGCAATTCTCCTGCCTCAGCCTCCCAAGTAGCTGGGACTACAGGTGTGCGCCACCATGCCCATTTTTTCTAGTAGGGATGGGGTTTCACCATGTTGGTCAGGATGGTCGCATTATGTTTAACTACAAATCTGTTGTCATCCTTAACTTTGCTCCTCAGGTCATCTGTCTTTTTCTCCTCTGCCTACTTTTCTATGTTTTCTTTGTCATTGTTTCTTGATAACTTATGATATGCCTTAATTTGGTTTCTTTAGTTAACAAATGTTTCTTGGGTTTCACATTTTTATTATTTTGTTGAACTTTATGATTCTGTGGGCTTAGACTTTTAATCAAATGTGAAAACACTTTGGCCACGATTTCTTCAAATATTTTTCTTTTCTGTCCTTCTCTCTTTCTTTTTTCAGAACTTCCAGTTCTACATACATGAGGCCACTTTACATTATGTTACAGTTCACTGATGCTCTTTTTTTCTCATTTATTTTCTCTATTGCATTTAATTTGGGTTGTTTTTATTACTGACTTTAAATTCACTCATTTTTTTTTTCTTCTATAGTGTCTAATTGGCCATTTATCCCAGCCAGTGAATTTTTTTTTAATCTCAGAGATTGTAGTTTTTTATTTCTAGAGATTTGATGTGAGTCTTTTTTCCTCATGTCTCATGTTTTCTGCTCTTTCTATGCCTGGTAATTCATGATTGGACTTCAGACAATAAAGGTTTTATTCTTGGGTGATGGATCTTTAGTCAGAAAAAGTTTAAACCTTTCCAGTTTTGCTTTTAAGATTCATGAGACCAGATGACAGCAGCATTTAGTCTAGAGCTAATTTTTCTTTTTCCATTACTGCAGAAAGACCCTTCTGTGGGACTTTCCCAATTCCTTTTGAATTTTGAGGTTTTCCAGTCTGTCTGGTGGAAAGACACATTATTCCAAGCCCTATGTGACTGCCGGATAATCTCATTATTCCTTAAGTGTTCCCTAAATGTTTCTTAAACACAGAGTGGCCTAATTGACAGTTAATGGTTTTTGTTTTGTTTTTGTTTTCTGGGAGCTCACCTCCAGTGCAAATGGAGACCTTGCTTAGACAGCTGCCTTTCCCGGGGCAGGGGGTCTCACCCTCAAACTGTGAGCCCCATTCTTTTTGGTTTTCACAAAGCTTGGTTGGGCCTTTTTAGATCTTGGTTTCTAAAGCTTCAAGCAATCAGTTGAGTCAAATGAAAGCAAAGAGGTAGACTGTCCATTATAATTTTTTTTTCATTTGTCCCATTTAGATGACATAGAAAACAAACTCTCTGAAAAACAAGGACATTTTTAGGGAAAGATACACATATGCTATTCATCATAGAGGAAACCAGGGCTGGTACTGTGTCCTTCATAGACCCTAGAGGTCAGCAATTTCAGAGTTCCACATACTAAGCCCCCAGTATCCAAAGCAGAGTTGATGCCTGACTTAGAGGAACATGAAATGTAATATTCAATCATATGATGTCTGAGCAATGCCTCAGAGCACCTGATACATCTCAAATCCCCCTGGATGCCTTCTTATGTAGACAGAAGCACCTTTATATTAGAGTAAACTTCAGGTACACAATGTTCTGTTCTCTCAAGATGCTCAAGACAATTACATTTGGTTAATGGAAATATAGAAGCCCTTGTCATTTTAGCAATAGAACATTCACGTCTTTGAGCCTATTACAGGGATAATTTCTTGTGTGCCTTCCTAAAGAATATTTTTATTGATTTCTTCATTCAACAAAAATATGCCAAGCACCTGCAGTGGGGTGAGTACTTCGCTGGGGCAGGGTCAAAATAAAAGCACAGTCCTTGTTTTCCAAATAATCTGTTTTGCAGTGGGGTACCCTCTATTAGAAAAGGCTTAAGGGAAACCTTGGCTGCAGGCTGAGGAATACAGAGTCATTTACTGATTCAACAAATGCCTACTACTCGAATGTCTGCTTCAAGGCACGCACTGGCCTCAGTCATGTACAAGACGGGATCTCAGTCTCCCATGAAAGTAGATGGCATTCAGCCCCTTCTTCCTGACCCTCATCCTCATTATTCTGGGGTATGCCATCATCCTCCCAATAGTTAGCAACTCTTTCAGTTATTGGGTTTGCTGTCCTCACAACACACCAGATGGAGCTAATTTGACAAGGATTTCTCACTGAAATGGGCACACAGACACTGCACTGACAGGTTGCGCCATGTGAAGACCATAACTGCAAAATGAAAATGGCAGAGCTGAAGTCTAATTCAGCTTTGTGTGAAATATTCCAATTTATCCCATTTACAATCTCTCATACAAGAGACTCGACCAGAATATTAAAAACCTATCAACCTTGAAATAGTTGCTCCTAATCAAGTCAGGTAATGAATGACAAGGAGAGAAAATATTGGGATCATTGGCTGTTTGTCACAAACAGTGAGTTACTGAGCAAGAATGAGCCATGTACTAACCACTAATTGTTAATCTGGCCTCTCTGATTGCTTTCGTTTTAGGAAATCATGATGGCTAATTCGACTGATGGATTTTCACAGACTTAATTGACTTCAGGTTTCTCTTTCCTTGGTTTTTAACCATGTATCCATTGCTTAGTGTATTCACAAGGGGGGTGGAAGTAACATACAAACACTGTGCCCCAAATACTCTAATAGAACCAAGTAAGAGTGGTGAGCAGAGTAAAATCCAGTTATGCAATCATCCATTTACTCAGCAGATGTTTGTTAAACACACAGAGTATTTTAAGCATTGTATAAAGTACTGTGGGCATTCTGGAGAGTTCATGCAAGCCAAGTGCCTGGCCCATGGAAGATGCCAAATAATTATGTGTTACATGAGTGAATAAGTGAATATACTTGGGATCAGAAGAGACTTTCGCTTACTGAAGGTGTTTGCTATGAGTACAGATACTTTCCTAAGAAAAGAGGTTTTGGAAAATGAAGATTGGATTTGAGGAAAAGGAACAGGTGCAGTTGGCCTGGAGTCTGGTTGTGTGTAGGGAAAGGGGAAAAACCAGTCTGAGATCAAAGGCAGGGACTTCTTGCAACAGGACACTGTCCTTGGCTGGGGAACATAGGCAAAGGGAAACCAACAGCACCCTGAGCAGCTGATGAAGGCGATCCAGTCAAGGCAGCATGAGAGTGTTCGTGCTTCCTGAAATGTGCTGGTTGGTACCAGAGCAGTTGGTTCATTTAGAGAAACTCAACTAATTTCACAAAGCAGATTTTCTCCCTCGAATTGAAGGTTTTATCCAAGTTCAGAATGTAGTGTCACAAAAATGGAGGCCACACACCACAGTCTTGGTTCCATAAATTCCAGACTAGGTGGAAACTACACTTATCATCTTTGACTTTAGGGGGATTTGGCTCAAATGTCTGTGAGATCCTACAGTAGAAAATCTGTCCCTAATAAATCTACTTTCTCTTTAATTCAGAATGAAACTGTTGGCCCTTATTCAGCCAGAATCCAATTCTGCAAATAGCACATTTCTCTCTAACTAGACAGTGTGGCCACTACGCCAACCACTGTTACTGGCCCAAAACACCAGTTTAAGCAAAACAGCCTCATCTAGACCGCTCTGACATGGGATGAAGATGAACAGCCAACACATTGACTCAGTGACAAAAGGACCAGTGATACTCACTAAACAATTACAAAGCCCTGATAGTACCTCCTGTTCCCATCATGAAGCCAATTTTATCTCTCTCCAGTAACTTCTACTATTCTCTCTCCTCTGCCTATTGCCTTTATAGATCATGTTTTTACTATTACAGACTGATCTTTATGAAGCTACTCCACTGCAGCGGAGAATGCCATACCTTCTGAAATTTTCTCCTCTCTGTGGCATCAAAATTCCTCTAGGGAAAATGTTGAAAAAGGAAAGAACCATTCTTCATTCACTAATCACGCAGAGGTAAGATCATTCTCAGGCAGCTGGTAAAATCTGCAGCAGCAATAAAGATGATTTGAGATTTGGACTGCTGTGCTGGTTAAATAACTCTAATGCAGACCACAGGAGTTGGCCGTCTGAGCCAGTGCTGAGAATGCATCTCAGTTGCTGTTAATTTCCCAGGTGTTGGGAGGAACAGTAGAATATTGGAGCCTGTAGACAAATTCAACAGAAAACCCCTGGGTGGTTGCTGATGAAGATCAGGGATAGAGATCTCTGTGGTTCTGAGGTCATCAGATGAATGAAAGTACAGAATGGTCTTGAAGTCGAGTGTGCTTTGAAATGGGGGGTGGGGATGGAGGACTTGCCGCTCCACTGCATTTGTACAGCAAGCACACCATGTTCACTTAGGTTGCATGTTTATTTGGGCATGTCCTCAAGGGGCTGAGGAAGATTACAGAAGGGCCAGCCAATCTTGATGCCTTCGAAGCCACTCTCCAACCAGGACTTCCGACTCTCTCGTTCAAGGGCTTTCCACTAAACGAGGTCTCCAACTCTTATCCTTTCTCACTCTACTCCAGCCAGGATTTCATGCTCCTTCATTAGAAGCTCTCCCTGGCAGATAGTTTTGGCTTCCTTTCCCTTCCTTCTTCGACAATTGGGACAGAATTCTGCTCTGAATGATCAGGTCAACCATCACTGTCATCCATGACTGTGCCTAAGAGGCAAGCAATTGCTGCTGGTTTACTTTATGTTCATGGGTAGGAAACCTGGTTGGAACCTTGGGTTGGTTCTCAGTGAGCTCAGTCACTCGCTCAGCCTCTGACACAACTATTTCCTTTCCTTGCTTCTCTTCCTCAACCACACTGTCAAGCATCTGATAACCTCCCCTCACAGACGCCTCCAGACAGCAGCTCCTGCATCTTTCTTGGCCACATTTAGATCTTCTGTGTCTCCTTCTACCCAGTTATCACAAAGTAAAAAGTGTCCCTCCACCTTGCAAGAACTTCACTTATTAGAGTGTCTCTTCCCTCTGCTGCATCAACAATCTCTCTCTATGTGGTCATTTCTTCATAAAGCATACTCTAGTAAGACCCTTCTGGAGGAGGAGAATGAGAAAGAAGAGGAGGAAGAGGAGGAAGAGGAGGAGGAGGAAGAGGAGGAGAAGGAGGAAGAAGAGGAGGAGGAGGAGATGCATCTTATATCCCTCTCAGCTTCCTTCACAGCAGTTGATAGAGTTGCTTTACACACTCCCTCCAACCTCTCACCATGTGGTTTCTCCTTAAGACCTTCTCTTTTGGTTTCTGCCCCAGAATATCTCCCAAAAGACTCTTAATAAAGTTACCAAAAGCACAGGGGCCCATTCCTTTTTCCTCTATCCACTCTTTCTTGGGTGCAAACATCATCTTCTTGGATTTTTCTTCTTACTCCTCTCGTTCCTCGTTCTGCAGAATTGTCATGAGCTTCTTCAGCTCTGATTTCTAAGCACTAGCCTTCTCAAGATGTACCCCTTTCTTTTTTATCTCTATATCCCTCCTCGATGATCCCATCCCATGGCCTTAAAAAGCATCCTTGCAATTAAATTCACATTCTTATTTCTGCCAAAAAGCCCTCTCTCCTGAATAACTCCAGATGTATGTCACAACCTGCTACCTCGCGGGCAGGTCGCACTCAAGATTGCGATGTTGATCTTTGCCTTTCCTTCCACCCACTCCTCCCACACTCCACCTTCCCCACCATAGTGACATCATCATATCCAAATTCTCAACCCAACAGCCCAGAGTCATCCTGAAACTCACCTTCTCCCTCCCAGAGCATTCACAGCCCAACCCTCCAGCAAGCTGCTCAATTCTACCTCCAAAAATGCTCTCATCCACATCACTTTTCCTATGGCCACCACCTTAGATCGAGCCACCTCCTTCACTCTCCTAGACTTCTTCAAACACTTCCTCAGCATTCCCTCTGCTTTCGTATTTGCTTTCTGATCTATATTCTGCCCAGCTGCCATGTGAACATTTTAATGAAAAAAAATTTCTTTATTCTTCTTCAATTTTGCAGTGACACTATTGCACTTCAGATAAGATTCGAACCTTTCCCCATGACCTGCAAGGTCACGACTGACTCCTGTCTCTGTTCAGCTCCATTTTGGGCCACACTTCCTTTTGCCCACTGTGATTCGTAGCCCTGGACTCACCAGTTCCATGAATGTCCACACTTTTTTCCCACGCATGGCAGCTCCTCTCTCTGTCCTGTTCACAAGATTGGCTTCCTGCACTCATTCTCATGCTACTCTGGGATCCTCTGGGCCATCTCTTAGGGTTGCTGTATCTGTGGGGTTGCTTCTGTTATGCCTTTAACTGCTGCACCATTTTCCTTTTTCTTTAGAGTCCTTTCCGAATTTACAATTGTGCATTTAATTGTGTGCCTATTTGCTTATTGTCCAATGCTCCAATCAGACAGTAAGCATCATAGTATCATTGGGGAGAGATCAAGTCCACTTATCGGCCTTGGCTTCTCAAGCTGTTGGTTTGGTGCCAGCACTGAGTGGATGAGAATATGTGAGCATATTAGGAGAGTGAGTTAAACTTCCTGCTTTTTCTTTTTTTTTTAATTATTATTATTATTATTTTAATTGCATTTTAGGTTCTGGGGTACATGTGAAGAATATGCAAGACTGTTGCATAGGTACAGACATGGCAGTTTGATTTGCTGCCTTCCTCCCCCTCACCAGTATCTGGCATTTCTCCCCATGCTATCTCTCCCCAACTCCCTACCCTCCGCTGTCCCTCCCCTATTTCCCCCCAACAGACCCCAGTGTGTAGTGCTCCTCTCACTGTGTCCATGTGTTCTCATTGTTCAACCCTCGCCTATGAGTGAGAACATGGGGTGTTTGATTTTGTGTTCTTGTGTCAGTTTGCTGAGAATGATGGTTTCCTGTTCCCGTGCCTTAGTTAATGATTCCCTGAATTGACTCCTTGCAGCCCACAGCTCTCTCCAACCGGAATTCCCTCCTTGAATTCTCCCAAATGCCCAAATGACACCCCATTTAAGGCTCAGCCAAAAATCCATCTCCCCCAGAAGATTCTCCAGATCCACACAGCACGTGGCTCAGCCCTTCGGTGCAATTCTGAGCAAGCACCCTGCTTGAACTCCCCTGTGCTGGGTGGGCACCCATCTCCCCTGTGGGACCAAGGCTCCTGCAGGCAGAGACTGTGCCATGCATTCTTCAGCACCTCAGAGGTCCTTGGTTCTGTTAGTTGCCAAAGGTGTGTTGAGAGAAACTCTTATTCCCTGTCCCTCTTTCTTTGAGGTAGAGTGCAACAGAGCAGAGAATATTTCTAATAAGACAGCTCCCATGGTGTCCCAGATAAAGACTTTGTCTTATCTCTTTCAACTTAAACTAATATTGGGTTTTGGCAGATTCAGAAACTAGGTCTGTATCTTACCTTACATCTTTCCTGTTATTCAACATTTACAAAGGTCCCAAGGGCAAACGGAATAGGCACAACGAAAGTTGTATTTTCAGGAGCCAGTTATTGAATATTAGCCTAGAACTTTCCCTTGGCCTCTTTACTGGTCATCAAGGGAAGCACTGACATGGACCCTGGGAAATCAAAAAAGAGCAAGATACAACTCTTAATCCTGAAGACACATTGGCAAAGGACCCAGGCCAAAAGCCAGAGCTCGTGGCAGACACGCTGCTGCCATTCAGAAGAGACAAACCTCTGTGCAGGCGCGTGATGCCCACATCTTTAGGGATGCTTTGGGAAGGTGGTGTGACCACAGTACCAAGGACATTTCACCTTCTGCCCTGTAATGGGTGAATCAGATTAAATGGTAGGCACATTTTTTTTTTTGACAGAGTAGTCTTACCCTGTCATGCAGGCTGTAGTGCAATGGCACAATCTCAGCTCACTGAAACCTCCACCCCTCTGGATTCAAGCAATTCTCATGTCTCAGCCTTTTGAGTAGCTGGGATTATAGGCATCTGTGACCACACCCAGCTAATTTTTTTTTTAAATGGAGTCTCACTCTGTCGCCCAGGCTGGAGTGCAGTGGCTCAATCTCGGCTCATTGCAACTTCCACCTCTGGAGTTCAAGCAATTCTCCTGCCTTAGCAGGAGGCTTCTCAAGTAGTTGGGACTACAGGTGTGTGCCACCACACCCAGGTAATTTTTTTTTTTTTAAAGGAGTCTCACTCTGTCGCCCCGGCTGGAGTGCAGTGGTGCAATCTCAGCTCACTGCAACCTCCGCCTTCTGAGTTCAAGCGATTCTCCTGCCTCAGCAGGAGCCTTCTCAAGTAGCTGGGACTACAGGTGTGCGCCACCACACCTGGCTAATTTTTGTGTTTTTAGTAGAGATGGGGTTTCACCATGTTGGCCAGGCTGGTTTCGAACTCCTGACCTGAAGTGATCCACCTGCCTTGGCCTCCCAAAGTGCTGGGGTTACAGGCATGAGCCCAGCCAGCAAATGTATTTTTTAATTGGCCAAACAGGCTAGTCTTATTCAAAAGACAATGTTGATTGGAAATAGCATGACCTAAGAGAGTGAATGAAAAACTAACCCCTCAGGTGTTCTAGGTTCAAATCTCATCACCTCCATGGTGGCCTTGTGAGAAGTGTTTTATCACTATGGTGGCCTGGTTTTGACACATGAAAAGTCAAAGAGGGGAATGATGTCTTATCGGAACAGGTCGAGGTGAGGGGGTAGAGCTTTCAAGTCACCAAATGATTAAAAAATGTCCACTCACATTTATTCAAATAACATATTTGCCTGTTTCCTGTTCTTTTCAACATTTCTACAAAGTCATGGTCAGATGTTTGGAAAAAGTATGCATGTACAGGTATATGTGTGATATGTATAAGAATCTGTAACTATATACTTTATTCTAAAATAGATCCCCAGCACTTACAAATATTTGTCTTCAGTGAAAGTGAACTCCAGAACTGTGAAAATTCATTAATCCTCTTTCGATTCCTCATAGAGATCCACTACTTCTGTGCCTGCCCTGCTGGCCCACAGCTCCCTGTCACTCATCATCAATACAAAGGATGTGAGATGTTGTGCGTCGTTAACTTGACCTTGAATGCAAGCTCGTCAGGGACACAGGAGAGAGGGCTGCACCGCTTGGTGGCTGTGCGCTCACGTTGCCATAGTGTCAGGGAGCACATCTGTTTCCAGCTGAGCTGCTTTTGTTTAAGCTTCAAGCTTTTCCTTCTTCCTACTTGAAAACAGTTTACCAGGAGGCAAAATGATTCGAAGTAACATCTGGGTCCCTCTTGGCATGTGCGTGGTAATTCCCTTCCTTCCATCCTGTAATTAAGTCAATTAGGTTTCTAAGTCTTCCATGAGGGGATTTCCAGGAATCTTTTCTCAGTGACACACACACCACTCTCCAAATATTATCAGCCCCTCGGGGCCCCACCTGCTACTCTCCTGCCTTCTTTCTGCAGAACAAAAAGTAAAGCAAAACACAGCAGTTGAGAGTCCCTCCGAATGTTGACCGATACAGATGAGAGACAAAGCGCAGGCTCTCTGGTCCCAGCTCTGGATGCAGGGATCCCCGCCCTGTGCACGGCCAGCTGTTCTCTAGTTCTAGTCAATCTACAAAGGCTGTTTTCAGGATGCTGTGTATTAACTGAAATCTTGGCAGACTTAACCTATTGCTCTAGACAAGTGGCTAGGCTTTTGGTGCCACAGCCCCCGAAATACCCGGGAAGGAAAGAACACAGTGGAAGTACTGCCTTGGCATGTGTGCACACCAGAAAGCACACGGACAAAGTTTGTCTTGCCCACATTTTCGTGATGAAAACTGAAACTGCAGCTATGGTTGATCTGAAAGACTCCAGCATGTTTGATAAGCGTTATGCCTCTTATTATTTGAGACGTCTCCAATTACATTTAAAAAAATCTGCTTTAACATCTTAAATTTAATTTCCCCAAACACTCATTTCCTGAAATTCTAAAGAGTGTTCTTCAAGGAAATGATCCATAACTTCCTATTAGTTGTGTGGACATCAGTATCCTTTCTAATAAAAGAGCCTGTTCTCTCAAATAGCACCACCAAGACCCACCTGTCCATCAGGAAGTGCACTTACTGAGACAGGGACATAGAAGGAAGCACCGCAGTGATGTTCTGCCGTGAACTCACTTGAAATTCCAAACTGTTATTTATGCCTAGTATTCCATTATTGGAACACTAAGCATACGGGAGTTATTTATATCCTACTGCTCAAGGTCATCACCAAGGCCTGATTGCAAAAATCCAAACAAATGCAACCTAAAGCACAAATGGGTTAAATCAAGAGAGCATTGGACGTGCACGCAAGTGCACACACACACCACACACACGCACATTCACACATGCACTTTGTTTTGGGTTTAAAACAATTAAGTTCAGATTGATTTATTCACCAACCTAATCAATTCCAAATCCCTGTCAGACCTGGGTCATTTAGAAAATTAAAGTCAAGCATGGTGATACCATTCAAAATCAAAATAGAAAATTATGTCTTTTAAGAGTCAAACTCCTGGCTGGGTACTGTCGTTCACACCTGTAATCCCAGCACTATGGGAGGCCAAGGAGGGTGGATCACTTGAGACCAGGAGATCGGGACCAGCCTGGCCAACATGCCAAAACCCTGTCTCTATTAAAAATACAAAAATTAGCCGGGTGTGGTGGCACGGACCTGTAATCCCAGCTACTCCGGAGGCTGAGGGAGGAGAATCACTTGATCCCAGGAGGTAGAAGTTGTACTGAGCTGAGATCATGTCACTGCACTCCAGCCTGGGCAACAGCAAGACTTTGTCTCAAAAACAAAACAAAACAAAACAAAACAGAGTCGAACTTATGTTTTCATCAATGGCGAAGCCAAGTAGAGAAAGAAAAATGAATGTAGGTGCGAAGCTATAGTGAGAGAAAAAAACAAAATTCATTTTCTGCTTTTCCCAGGTAACTTCAGCTGGGAATTCTGATTAACATGAGTCCTTAGTAAATTTAAGAATCATGTTGGCTTGTAGGCTTATAGTACTGAAATTTCACTTGGTGATGACATTTGCTGAAACAATAAACACAAATAACTCCCAGCCTAAATCACTCCCTTCAGATTTGGCAGTGCATCCTGAGATTTGTGTTAATTACCCAGACAAGCCCAGAGAATCCAGGACATTAAATAGAATACTGTATACTTGGTAAGGATTCCATAGATATCTGTTTAGTTTAATGAAGTATTTCCACACATATTTGTAAGGCTTACTATCTGTGAATCACTATCACAAGCACTGAGTTCACTCATCTATCCACCCATTCATTTAAACAGTAAGAAGTCAACTGAGTACCTACAACGTGCCAGTTCCAGGCCTTGCAGACAGCACTGTCTGCAGAGGATCCATGAATCCAATAAATGAATGCTTTGTTCTCTGACCAACATTAGAACCACAGAGATATAGACATGGGATCTGGACAGATGGAGATGGAAATGTCGGCATCCTTGCTGATAAAGGCTGGACTGGAAGTATGTGGCAATATGGGCTTTATAACACAGAATCAGGCAGACTCAAGCATTTAATTTCAGGACAGAGTCCTTACAGTGAGCTTGGACAGGCAGGCTGACCTCGAGGAGCAGCTATGAGGCCAGCTCCTCCCCAAACTCACCCACCCAAGAAGTCACCCAATACGGCACTGAGGGGCAGAGGCCAGGGTATCCTCCTCTTGGGTTTCTCTTCACATGGAAACGGAAAGGCAAAAGAGATTCCCTAACCTCTCTTCAGTGAACAAAACAGGCAGGAGTTGACTGAGTTCCCAGGGGGGAGTTAGGATTCCAGGGGCAGAACAAGCCCACAGTGGACAAGCGAATAGATAAATGAGCCAGGAAATGTGCCTACAAGAGACTGGGCAGGGCAGGAGGGAGGGGGCACGGGGGATGCAGCTACCGGCAAGACAGCTGTGGGCCTGCCCTGTGAACCCCCTGTTGCAATAATGTGGACAGACATTGAGTGCAGGGCAGGTAACTACCTCTTTACAACCAAGATACATGTTGTAAAGTAAAACCACATGGTGCTAAGTGACCCTCTCACAGGACGAAGGCAGTCGGGTGAGAAAGACACAGTGTCCGGGAGCCCGGCTAGCTCCACAGGTGTCAGGGTCACCACTTGCGGGGGTCTGTCTTGCAGACTTCGACTTAGCGACGGATGAGCGAAGTACACTGACACATAGATACTATGCTTTCCAGTTTGGCTGAGGGTCTGTGTGACTTCCAGACTCCTTAAAGACTGCTGTGAACAGTTACAGCTGCTGGCTTTCGCCAGCTAGTGAGACTTACATTTATTTAGTAAAGTTTAACTGACAAAGGCTTGAGTTAACACTACTAGAGTGAAGATGAAAGCACAGGTTCTGATGAGCAAACACTGTTAGAGCATAACAGAGGAAGCCTCTCTTCTCATCTCCCCCACCTGGGCTTGGTTATGTCCTTCAAATACATGGTTCACCAAAATGGAACCACCATTTAAAAGTCTTCCAAAGAGGTAATATTCCAGAAAGAGTAGAAATTTTTTTCAATGTTTTGAATTTTTGCAATCAGGCTTTGGCAGTGACTTTGAGCAGTAGGATATAAATAACTCCTACGTGCTTAGTGTTCCAATAATGGAACACTAGGCATAAATCGCTACCAGTTTGGAATTCCAAGTGAGTTCAGGACAGAAGACTAGAAACCAGTCTTTTTGAGATCAGTCCATGTGAAGCTGACAATTGAGCTATTCTTGCTACCCCCATGTGGCTCCCGCCCCAGACACCCCAGAATTTAGAACAAACCATTAATCCCACTGTTCTTCTCATACCACACCACAAGCTGGGGAGCACATGGGAAAGAGTAGGGGGCAGAGAGCCCCATTTACTAAACCTAAAGGTGGCTCAGGGAATTTGCAAACTTTTGAGTCCCCCCTGCCCCACTCCACCGGAGAATTCCAACTGCAGAGGAACTTTTCCTCCCCAGAGGAGATTCAGAGAGAGGTGCAAGCCATTGCCAATAGCACGGGCCTGGTGTGTGATGAATTTTCCAGCTGATAGGAGAGCTATCTCCTCAACACTTTCTCCCTGAACATTTTATTTTCCTCCAGACACCCTAAGCCCTTAAGCGTGAGTTGTTTTCAATCATGGGCCTCCAAACAGCTCTCTTTGTTTGCCTGGTCTAAGGGAGATTTGCAAATGTCTTTCTCCCTTACTGGTTAAACTCCAAAGCCACACAGCACAAGAGCAGAGCGCAGGGTGCTTTGGGGATGATTCTCTTTCTCCAGCGGGAGCTGCTGAAAGCCCCCTGCTGCCTACACAGCAGAGCAGCTCCTCCTCCCAGACCCCACTCTTCTCAACTACTCAGTTCCTGCAAAGGAGGTAGGAAAGATTCTCTTCTCATTGTTCAACCTACAGATGTTTACTGGGTGTATCATTTTTCTTTCTTTCTTTTTTTTTTTTTTTGGAGATGGAGTCTCATTCTGTCGTTCAGGCTGAAATGCAGTGACACCATCTCAACTCACTGCAACATCTGCCTTCCGGGTTCAAGCAATTCTCTTGCCTCAGCCTCCCAAGTAGCTGGGATTACAGGCACATGCCACCATGCCGGGCTAATTTTTGTATTTGTTAGTAGAGATGGGGTTTTGCCATGTTGGCCAGGCTAGTCTCAAACTCCTGACCTCAAGTGATCCACCCGCCTCAGCCTCTCAAGTGCTGAGATTACAGGCATGAACCACCACACCCGGCTGGGTGTATTTGATGCTGCTGTAACAAGTTACCACAAACCTGGTGACTTAAAATGACATAAACACATCATCTTCAGACCTTGAGGCCAGATGCCCAAAATAAGACTTATAGAGCCACGTCTGGGAAATGTAAGGGCTCCTCTGGAGGCTCCGGGAAGAATCCGTGTCCTGGCCCTTTCCAGCCCCTGGAAGCCACCTGCATCCCTGGGTTTGTGGCCTCTCCTCACATCACTCCCACCTCTTGCTTCTGTCCTAGCCATTCCTGCTTCCTCTCTGTTGTCAAATGTCTCTCTGCTTCCTTCCTACAAGGACCCCTGTAATGACATCGGGGCCCCCTTGGATCCTCCGGGACAATCTCCCCATCTCAACTTAATCGCATCTGCCAAGTCCCGCTGGCCATATCAGGTCACATGTTTGCAATTCCAGAGATTAGGACCATCCTAGAGGACTGCCATTCAGCCAGCCACCCTGGGTACAGTGGACGCTGCATACCTTGAGTGCACAGCACCTGAGTCCCCTCCCTAGGGTTGTAGAAATGCCCACCTAGGAATGCAGAGCTGGGAAATGTATAAAGAAAAGGTGTTTATTTGGCTCACAGTTCTGCAGGTGATACAAGAAGTACGGCACCAGCACCTGTTTCTGGTGAGGGCCTCAGGAAGACAGAGAAACACCCACCTTACCCTGATCCTACACAACTCTCAGAGTTCACAGAGAAATCTTCTGGGATTCTCTTGGTTTCATATGAAGAATTATGGAGGTTAGAGGAGGGTTCAGGGGTTACGGAGATGCCAGGATGATGCTGCAGGTGGAGAAGGGTGGGGTGTGAGACCTGCACCTCCCTCTGAGTCATCCTCAGTGATGGAGGCTTCTGCAGTAAGAAGGAATGTCACACCCCGAGCAAACCACTCTCAGCCTCTGCACAGAGACCACTCATCAGCAGAAGCCATAACTCATCAGAGCCACTGAGGACAAAGGACAGCTCACCATTACCAAGAGCTGCTCCTTGCATAATTTGACCATGATTTTCCCACTTCAGTTCCTGACACCAGAGGCATTACCAGGCTTGTCCGACCCACCTTGTTTTGTTGTTGCTGCTGTTCTATTTTGTTTCGTTTTAGGCTTTTAGTAGCCTGAACCTGTGATTTTTAGTTTCTGTCTCTAGTGATAAGCAGAAAAGAAGGATAAAAAAGGGGGATTACTGGCCCAGCCAGAATCAGAAACTAAGAACCCATGACTGTATTATCTCCCTTGGACACCCCTGTTAGAACCTAGAAAAGGGTAGAGGGAACAGTACTGACCTCCTGTTTCCCCACTCTCTCTTCACCGCATGGACACATACACACAACCGTATCCAAGTTCTTTGGCTGAGGGTCTGGGCCACACAGGGTCAAGAAGAGTATTGAAACACTAAAAAGTCAGAACTTTAAACAGAACTGCACTGATTTTAATAATCACCAGCCACCAAGACATTCTTAAGCAACAGGAAAGGAGGGTTTAACATACCACAGTTAGTGAAAGAGACCAGGGGACAGATTTCCACGGAGCTGAGACAGTTCCATAAACCTGGTTCAAGTTCAAGACAAACATCTTTTATTTTCACTTGCCCAGCATTCTCTCCCTCCTAATTTTCCATTGGGAAAATATGCATCCCCCATTTCCAGTTTCTGCAACAGAGGAGGGGCTGCCCATTATGCACCTTGCTCCCACCCCTCTTCCTCATCCACAATCCAGGAGTAGACAGATGAGTCAGGCCTTGTCAATCAACAGTGACTATCAAGTAGCACAGCTTCTGGGGGGACTCTGTTGGAAAGAGAGGTTGTCTTTCCACTGAAGTTACTCAGCTGGTGGAACTGTCAGCCTGGAACTAGTGATCACTGTCTCGCCCCTGACAAGAGAAGAGCTCACGCCAGCATAGAGACACAGAGCACCTGGATACCACTGTGCCTGAAGCCAGATACTCCTGAGCCTTTTAGTTTTAGGAACCGATCTATTACAATCATCAGTTAAGACACTTTGAAATGGATTTGTCACTTTCACTGAAAAATACTTATCTGATGCAGGTGTTCAAGTAAGTGGTAAAGGAAGCTGTATGGGTCATATTCAGGCAGGAAAAAAAAGGCAGGAGACAGATGAGGTTAAAGAAGCCAACAAGAGATAGTAAGGCACCCAGGCAAGTGTGGGAAGGCTTGACCATCCCTAAGCTTGTGTTACTGAAGTCCCATGTGAGTAGGAATTCTGAAAAAGGGGTCACCTGCTACAAGTCACAGCCACTTCCGTAACTGTGCTGAGTAGGGACCTTCTGGCCTTTGAGTACCTCCCATTGGCCAATCTCAGAGGGAGGGAAGTCAGGGCGATGCAAAGGGTAGAGAAGGCATCCCCATGGCATTGTGCAGAGGAAAGCAAAGAGGAGAAGTTGTGGGGAGACAGGGGGTAAATGCAGATGTGCAAGCTGAGGATGCGTCTGAGCTGCCAGCAGTATCCCTGTTCAGACAAACAGCAGGCATGGGAGGGGCATCTCTTTGTCCAGCCATTTTCAGCCTACATTGAATGCCCCATGGAAATCAAACGGCACATTGACATCACAGAGAGCAGGAGTGAACGCTGGCACTGGTGATCCTTGGTCATTCCCGTCTGAGTTCAAGGCTGCTTTCTCATGGTCTTGTGTCCATTGTTCCCTGGCTGGTGTGTCCCTTCTCCTTTCCCTGAATTCCACTCTTTGTTCAAGACCTAAAGCTTCATCTTGTTTGTAAATCTGTTCCTGACCTCCCCAAACTGCGGCACCCACACCACCTTAGCCCCACTGTCAATGATAGCACTTTTCTGATCAATGTGTTTAGAAATTGATCATGGGGACACTGAGTCACTCTGATTCACTCATTTGAGTCGAGATCTTTCTAGCCTCCTTAGTTAGGGCTCACATCCCATGAGGAAGGGCTCGGTCTAAGCTCATTGCACTCAGGGTTTCCACCCCATCCTCCCTTCATCACCTGCTGTCCCCCTCACTCATCCCTGCCTGCGTTCCATACACTGAGATGTAAACAGTAGGCACCTGATGCATATTTATGAGCTTGACTGTTTGGGGAGGGGAGTTTGTTTTTGTTTAGCTAAGTCTGGAATCCTAGAACCACAATGTCTATAAAATAACTTTTCAAAGAGAATAAGGCAACTTCGAACTAGAAAAAAATGTACCAATACAAGAACTGTTTCAAGTTAGACCCACGTTCCCAGCTAGTTTAGGGCACAGAGGATGGGATACGCAAGAGACCGGAAGCTTCAGGGAAACTCGCCCACCCAACATCCCATGCCCCCTTAAAATCTTATCAAGGTGATTTTATCCATGCTGCTGCTTACGCTTGCCACCCAGAGTTCATCAACCTTGCAGTCTCAGAATGAAAAATTGCATTGCATTTCTTACCTGCTGTGAGAAGCACAGATTCCTTTCGGGATACTTGATCTTGGTTCCCGCCATCATCACCTCACGGCCCATGATGGAGGGAGGGAGCCCTTGATGGGCTAACTGCTGTCTTTCTACACAGAGATTCCAGTGCTGCCCATGGGGGCCCACCTGCATGCCCTGGGCTTGAGAGAGCAAGGGAGAGCCTGCACCATGGATGTGCTGTGTCCGTTCATGCTGCAGGAAGGCACCGACCTTCCCCACACAGTCAAAGACTTGGTTAGTTTCTCAGAGGAGCTCTCATTTTCTATCCACTGATTTCAGGGTTTTCTCCTGGAATTGCAAATCATGGCTCTTGAAGGCCAGTTACACTGAAATTGGGCAATATTGCTGTGTTCCCGGCTGCTGCAGGCCAGGGCCTGTGGGGGAGCCTCTGGGTGGGAATAAAATGCATTACCTTCAAAAGCAATTTACTTCCTTCACCTGCAGCTCAATCTAATGCCACCCTCTTGTTTCCAGAAATGTCATAAATAACAACATGATTCCCAAGCAACAATACTTCCAGCAAGTTTGTATTACATGTTTAAAAATATGTTTTAAAATTTGCAGAATGAGGAAAAAATCAAGAAAAAAATGAATCAGAATTTAAAATAATAATAAATGGGGAAAACTGTGCAAAACTCAACCTGCATTCTCTTGCATTTCACCTTGGGGGACAAGGACATTGCTTGAGGAAGGTGGTTCTCAGTAACCAGGAAGGTGCCAATGTGAACACGTCACAGCAGAGCTTCAGTGGGGAAATTAAAAATATATCACAGGGCTGGGTGCGGTGACTACGCCTGTATTCCCAGCACTTTGGGAGGCCGAGGCATGCAGATCATGAGGTCAAGTGATCAAGACCATTCTGGCCAACATGGTGAAACCACCTCTACTAAAAATACAAAAATTAGCTGGGCATGGTGGCACACACCTGTAGTCCCAGCTCTTGGGAGGCTGAGGCAGGAGAATTGCTTGAATCTGGCAGGCGGAGGTTGCAGTGAGCCGAGATCGCACCATTGTATGCCAGCCTGGGGACAAGAGTGAGACTCCGTCTCAAAAATATATACATATATCACAAAGAATATCTAGAGCTGCTCTGAATACTTACAGAATGAACAAACCACAGATAATGTCTCTGCAGAAGTGTTTTCCCCACCTGTTCAGCCAAGTCCAGTTAACCAGACCCACTCAGTTTAAATGCAAAGGAGGCCTTAGGGTAACAAAATAAGCTGATCTGATGATTCACCTTTAAACCTGCTAGCTTGGGCCTCAGACAGGGACAGTTCACAGTTTACAGTGCAAACACATACACAGAGACAAAGAGTGATTTCTCGCTATGCTATTTCGAAGTCAGCAAGAGGCAGACTCCCTCCTGGCCACATGGCTCCAAACGCTTGTGTACACACCTCTTGGGAAGACATCGCCTCCATACTGGGTTAATTTCCTGAGCTGTATGGGGACAGCACGTCTGGCTCTAGCCTCCCCAGCTTGGCTTAATTTTGTTTGTTTATCCCTCAAGAAAGAGTTTTACTCTTTGCCTGCCTATAAATACTATATTATCAGGTCCTTAATGATTAGGGGGTTGGGTGAACTGCTCTTCCATGACAAGATGAGTGAGACCCATGTGCCCCTGTGCCCACTCCAGATTCCACCACAACGTGAATATGCAGGAGAAAGAGAAACTAGCTGGTGCGCCAGAACTCACCTGTGCCGACCACAAGCATCTCCTGATTTATACACTCATAATCCCAGGGACTCTCAGCTGCAATGGCGTGAGATGAGATGTGTGACTTCTAATAAGAGATTCCACACTGTGTGGGTCAAAAAAAGCTCATTCAACATGAAAATTCTCTCCTTGCCATCCCAGATAGAGAACGACAAATCTAAACACCCACACTGGGTAGGACCCCATCTAAACCCAATTATACCCTGTAATTGAAGCTCAGCATAACATGAGCTAAGGGAGAACTTCAAACACTTTAAAGGTTTTATTATAGTCTGCTTTTTGAGTTTACTTCCCTTAATGCAATTCAGTGCATGAAGACTCAGCATCTACTGTGTGCCAGGCTTAATATGTCACTTAGTCCTTGAGAAGCTTAAAACATAAAGGGGGAAGCCACTTGTGTATCACTAGCCATGCTGTTTGCCAGTGTGGTCAGCTAGAAATGCAATTGGCTGCCGGGAGTTTCATCTGCTTTCATCCACCTGGCCTTCTCTAAGTTCGCGGATCTAGAAAGCAGACGTATCTGAAAGTGACCAACAAGAGAAAGAGAAAGAAAGGTGCCTGAATAATCTGCACAGTATACAGTGGATGTCACATGATTTGTAGTTTGTTGCTTATAACAGCCCTGAGAAAAAATAGCCCCAGCCCCATCAATATGTGGTGCACATTGGATGGGTAAGGTCTATAAAGGGTTTAGAACATTATCAATGTTAGCGTATTAGTCAGTTCTTGTACTGCTATAAATAAATACCTGTGCTGGGCACCATGGCTTACACCTGTAATCCTAGAACTTTGGGAGGCTGAGGTGGGCAGATTTCCTGAGCTCAGGAATTTGAGACCAGCCTGGGAAACGTGGTGAAACTCCAGCTCTACTAAAATACAAAAAATTAGCCAGGTGCGGTGGTGCACGTCTGTAATCCCAGCTACTCGGAGGCTGAGGCAAGAGAATTGCTTGGATCTGGGAGGTGAAATTTGCAGTCAGCCAATATTGTGCCATTGTACTTCAGCCTGAGTGACAGAGCAAGACTCTGTCTCCAAAAAAAAAAAAAAAAAAGAGAGAGAAAAGAGAAAAGTTGGCTCACAGTTCTTCAGGTTGTACAGGAAGCATGTCTGGGGAGGCCTCAGGAAACTAACAATCATGACAGAGGCGGAAGGGGAAGCAGGCATGTCCTTCACAGCAGGAGCAGGAGGAAGAGGGTGGGGAGGGAGGTGCTACACACTTTTAAAGAACCAGATCTCATGATAACTCATTCACTATCACAAGGGCTGCACCAATGAAAAAATCTGCCCCCATGATCCATTCACCTCCCGCCAGGCCCAACCTCCAATACTGGGGATGGCAATTCAGCATGAGGTTTGTGCAGGGACACAGACTCAAACCACATCATTTAGCTTCCGACTGCTGTGCGTGTGTGACACGTTGCTACAAATTCAGAGGCCAAAAATGACACCTATGAGTTATCTCATGGTTTCTGTAGTTCAGAAATTTGGCATAGTGTGGCTGGATTCTCTGCTCAGGGTTTTGCAAAGTGAAAATCAAGGTGCCATCTGACTGTATTCTCATCAGAGGCTCCACTGGGGAAGGAACCACTTTCAAGCTCTCTCAGGCGGTTGGCAGAAATATTTCTTTCGGGCTGTAGAATTCGTGGCAGCTTTGTTCTCCAAAGCCAGTAACACAAAGAAGTCTCTTCTGCTTAGAGCCTCTGACTTCAAAAAAGTCCTGGACCTTCTTTGAAACATCTCATCTGATTGGGTCAGGCCCACCCAAGGAAAACACTCTTTTGGTTAACCCAACTGATTAGGAACTTCAATTAAATATTTCCACTTTTGCCACATGCCATCACTTATAAGTGGCATCCATCATATTCACAAGTTCCTCTCACATTCAAAGAGAAGGGATTATACAGGGTGTCAGTGGCAGGGGATGGAAAACTCCGTGGCATCTTAGAAGTCTATGTACCACAGTTCCCAGCATGCACACGAGTACCTAAGACATGGTAGCCACATTTACTTGAATCTTGATTAACATCACCACTACTTCTAATCTCCATGCTGGGAAGCTGAGGCTGGGGTGTCTTCAACAACTTGTTCAACATCTTACAATTAACTAATAGCAAAGCCAGAAGTTGAACCTAAGACTCTCATTCAAAACTACATGTTCTCTTCCATACAACAAGAAAACTGCATGTTCTCTTCCTACTACAAGAAAACCAATGAAAGCCAAGTCAGAGTGTTGTCTCTATGTTAAATTTGATGATCCATCTTCCTGAGATAGGAGGGAAAGAGGTATACACATTAGATTCTTCCTTAAGAGTCATTCTCCATCTTTCCTTGATAATATAATTTCAAATTTTTCAGCTTTGAGCACAGATATTTATGTATTTACGAAAGGTACACAGGCCCTCTCCCCAGGCCTAAGGATGCAGCATGCTTGCTCTAAGCCAATCAAGAGATTCCAATTCCTCTTTCCCCATTGCGTCCAATGATGTCAGGGGAGATCTACTTGAGGATACTGGGAAAGGTCTCTGTATTAGTCTATTCTCATGCTGCTAATAAAGACATACCCAAGACTGGGTAATTTATAAAGAAAAGAAGATTAATTTACTCACAGTTCAGTATGGCTGGGGAGGCCTCACAATCATGGCAGAAAGTGAAGGAAGAACAAAGGCATGTCTCACATGGTGGCAGGCAAGAGAGTGTGTGCAGGGAAACTGCCCTTTATAAAACCATCAGATCCCGTGCGACTTATTCACTGTCATGAGAACAGCATGGGAAAGACCTGCCACCATGATTTAATTACCTGCCACGAGGTCCCTCCAGTGATATGTGAGGATTATGGGAGCTACGATTCAAGATGAGATTTGAGTGAGGACACAGCCAAACCGAATCAGTCTGCCTCCCAGTCAAGGAGAGAAGATGAAGAGAAGAAGTTACCTTTACTCCTTTTCTCCTGGCTTTTTTTTTTTGTCATGACTTGAACACAGTTGCAGGAAGTTATGATGCTTGGAACCGGGCTACCATATCGAAAGTTCAGAAGTTAACAGAGAAAATTTTCCCAGAGCCACGACCCTGTCAAGTGCTGACCTAACCCTGGCTCTGGCTTCCTCCAGGCTTCTTGTCAACTAGAATCAATGTTCACATGGCCTAGGATACTGCCAGTGGCCTGGAAGCCAAAGACATTCCAACTGAAAGGTAATGAGAGGGAAAGGGAATGAGAAGAAAGGGGAAGGGAGAGAATGGGACACACAGAGAGAATATGATTGGCTGTAAAAGTGTTGTAGGAAACCCAACTACCTGTTAGGATATAAGGAGACTCATCTTCTCACCCACCATAAGGACCGATACGCCTGCAGCTCAGAGTGGGAGTTTTAGAGCTACAGGGAATGGGACAGCGCCACCTGTCAGTACTCATATTCTTGTAACCACCTCTACATTTGTACAACATCATTAAATATTCAAAAAATAATATTTCTTGATCAGCTGAGCAAAAACTTCAGGAATATAGGGAACATCTGTGAGACTTACACACACTTACCACTACCTGTCTTAAAATAGTCATACTGTGTGCGAGTCTAAGTCTCTTTGTAGCTTTTGACATCCTTATTCCAGCCTAGCCCTAGAATTGTGAGGCTTTTGAAGGCATTTGAACTTCTGAAAGTTCTTGGCACTGCAAAGTGTTAAGTAATTAACTCACAAAGAAAAATGTATTTCTTTTAGTTTATTTTGGACAATTGAAAACCAAATGGTATTTATTGTAGAAACTTAATACATACTCAAAACTTGAGGTAAACGTGTTTCCAAAGATACGTTGGGGTATCCAAAGTAGCCTTGGAATGCTTAGTTCAACTGATGTTCAGAAATCGGTCAGAGATACCTTCTTGTTAATTACAGCTGAAACGTCTGTCTTAGATTTGTAGGACTTTAGATCTGGCATAGCTATCTATGTCTGTCCATAGACACTTTGCCCACCTGAACTCCAGTTTTATCTGTAAAAGGGAGTTGAAGAATTCCCATTTCAATGGGATGTTGTTTTTGGGTCTTAAACAAGCAAACACGAGAAGGTGCCTGATTCATATTAATCACTCAACTAAAAATATCGTAAATATGTCATTGTAATGTAAGCTACATTATTTATAAAAGCTTCTGACTTATTTTAAATCCAAAATTGATTTAAAATCTCTATTTAATTAACTAACACAGCATCTCTTTAAACACTTACTATGACTTTTCTAGTTATTTACTATAACTTATCTAGTTTTTCCCTTTTGGCACTAGCTTCAATTTAATTTTTATTTTGACATTTGAAATAATCACATTATGGTAAATTTTCTATTTAGATTTGACTTTGTAAGATAAAAATTTTGTATTAAAAAAGCTTCAAAATACTAACTGCCAATTATTTACTTTGAGATGAATTCTCTATTGTAATTTTCCCTGGTTTTATTAAAGTTTGTTTCTTAAATCTCCCCTTACTTTGTGGTGAGTTTACGTTGAAAAAATTTCAGATGTTTAACAATTTATGTTTAGAAAAGCTGAGGGTTGGCCAGGCGCAGTGGCTCATGCCTGTAATCCCAGCACCCTGGGAGGCTGAGGCAGGCAGATCATTTAAGGTCAGGAGTTTGAGACCAGCCTGGTCAACATGGTGAAGTACTGTCTCTATTAGAAATATGAAAATTAGCCGGGCTTGGTGGCACATGCCTGTAGTTCCAGCTACTCAGGAGGCTGAAGCAGGAGAATGGCTTGAACCCGGGAGGTGGAGGTTGCAGTGAGCTGAGATCATTCCACTGCACTCTAGCCCAGGCAACAGAGCAAGACTCCACCTCAAAACAAAACAAAACAACAAACAAACAAACAAAAACCTGAGGGTTTTCCCATGTGTAGTTAATATTTGATTTCCAGAACACCTAGTGCTGAAGTGGTACCCTATTTAACATCTGTAAATTCAAACATACCAATTGAAATAGGAAAGATATCTAATTATGCAGATAGCTTCGTTCTTCCCCATTTTTATGAAGTACTAAGAAATATCTTCACCTAGATTTTGAATGTTTGAATAAAACACTGGCTGTCCAAGTCCTTGGATAATTGTATCAAATTGTTGTAGGTGGGAACCTGAGAATGAATAATAGTAAAGATCATGTAGATATGCTCCAAAAATAACCTGAAACTTGTAAAATACATGGTTTTACTCTAATATATGGCTTTTGGGAATATAAATTCTGACTATGGTTTATGAATAACATTATAGCAATACTCATCAAAATGTAAAATGTATACGTGTACTTTTTTTACTCAAAAATTCTACTTCGAGACATTTAGTGTATAGATAAATGCTTATGCACAAAATGATGTGCATGCAAAGACATTCACTATAATACTGTTCATAAAAGCAAAAGATTAAAATCAGTTTAAAGTTCATCAACATGGTCTAGGCTAAGAAGTAGTTAGCAGTACATGCTACATTACAAGAAGCAGTTCAGCAGTAGTTAAGAGTGCAGTCTCTGTTGCTGCACTGGCTGGGTTCTCACCCTGCTTCCACGTCTCACTGCTGAGTGGCTACTAGTTAGCCTCACTGCTTCCATCTGTGTATCTGCAAAATGGGACCGTAATAGTACCTACTTCATTGGATTTTTGTGAGGGTTAAATGAGTGCAGTGTGGGTTAAACATGTGCAATATTTAGCACAGTGCCAGCACAGAGGAAGCACTTCACAATTATCAGTAGATCCTCTGCCCTGCTGAAAACATGTGTTGCAGATGGGCACGTAAAAATTAGGATACATCAGTAGTAAGTGCTACCATAGAGAAGGAAGCTGCAATTTTATCTGAGATGCAAAGACATATATGTTAATGCAGACGATGCTACAACGTAGATTATTTATGTGTAGCATAAGGGACAGTTAACTTTACCAAGGGCACCCTATAGTGGAAAAACAAATAATTTAAATCTTAATTTCTCTAACCAGTACATGATAATGTGCTGATACTCAGTTTGACTTGTGATCCATTTCCCTTTGGACTATTGCCCAAGTTATTAGGAGGTAAAAGCTGTGATAAAGAGTAAATCAAATAAAAGTCAAATTACCAGTCTTTTTACTGGAAACTATGAGATGGAGTCAATGCTGCCACATGAACTGGTAGCAGGATATAATGATGATGGGGAAAGAATATTTTACTCCACTAGAGTAATTAGCAAAGGTCATATCACATGGGCAAGAGAAAACTATTTCATAGAGATAATGAAGTTCTCCAGATAGTGGTGACAGCTGTGTGATGGGCATTCCAGAGTAGCATCAAGTTATCAGAAACATCAGAAGACGTCATGTAGGGATGGCTAACAAAGTGACTTCTAGAGAGGAAGCTGAGGAACATGGAAGAGGAAAATACTCAAGAATGCTTCCATAATCCTCTTGGATCAGACATTTGAGCAACCTAATTTGGTGACCACAACACAATGTTAAATTACATGAAAAACACATCCAAATAATCAGTTTAGATTTCTGAAACCTCAGGACAAAGCAGGATTGAGCCCACCCAGGTATGTCCTTGTCTGTGTGTCCTCAAATTTTTACTCCAGAAGGTAGCATATTTTATTTTTGTATTGTAACATTCTAGAAGCTTCATATTTGGATTTTTGAAACTAATTTTGGCAATAGTCATTTTGCTCAGTGGAATATGGGAAAGATTGATTGATGATAAGAGGAAAAGAGAAAATGGGTTTTAGTTTTAAAAACCTACAGAATTAATTGTTTTTCTTTTCCTTGTACCTGCAAAATTATACTGTCAGATTTTTTTAAGGATGATGATTTTCAAACATAGTACCCTGAATTCAGAAAAAATTAAACATTAAGCATAATAGCTGTGAGTAAATAATAGCATTTCTGATGGAGACCCTTTAATTTTTTGTGTGGTGAAATTCCTGAAGAAACAGGTGCTTGAAGTTTTAAAATGATAGGTAGATATTGTTTCTCCTTTCTTGAGCCAATCAATAATTTAACACAAATAAGAAATAGTAAAGGAAATGTCAACTTTAACAAAACAATGAAACCATTTAGCCCTGAAATTTAGTATACACGCATGAAGAAAAACAGCTAGGGGTGGTGAGAGTTTGAACAGGGTAAAAGAAGACAGCAAGAAATAGATAATGGCTTATGAAATTATTAGTTTGTTTAAGTAATAAGAAAAGGGAACAACCACAATATCTGCTCTTTAAAAACTGAAAGTCTCTATTTGTTTTGAGGGGCTCCTCACCCTCCAAAAATTCAATGGTAACTATTGTTAATATTTGTATTCATTCCTATTATGTATAGCTGTTTTTATTTGGTTGCAGAGTCAGGTAAACATAGTTCTCCAAAATCAAAAGCCTGTTGCTCATAACAACTGATGTCTTACACACAGGCTGCTTACAAGTGTCTGTGAAGTTTGTTTGAAGAGATGTTATAATAGTTGGCAGCATCTTTGTGATTGCCTTGGTGTTTATAACATAAACCTTTAACATATTGGAGTCTAGCATAAAGTGGTATTATATCACTTCATGTGTAGCATGACAACTTTATGTTAGTACATTTCTATTTTTCCTCTCCCAGCCTTTGCACTGCTGTTACCATAAGAATCATAGATAAGAAACAAAGGAGAAAGAGCAGAAATGGAATAGTAGAGTACGAATTTAATTTGTGACTATTACATTCGAAGACATAGCTTCAGAGATGAGAATTTGGAGTGTCAAAGAGAAAGGAATGGGTTGGAGATAAGTATTTATAAAGCACTGTGTATGGACATTAACTGAAATGTGGCAGTGAAGAAGTTCATGTAGACTGTGTAGTAAGGAAAGAAGAGAGAAAAAGATGGAATTCTGTGAGTAAGAGGTGCTAGAAGAGAAAAATGAGAAGGAAATCAAATTCTATGAAGAATTAAGAGAGCCATTAACATAAAAGGAAATAAAGGGAATGTGAAATAGTGTGAGAACTAAAAATAGAATGAAATCGAAGGGTTTTGAAACAGTAGGCAGTACATGGCACAGATTTCTGATTCTTATTTACTTTCTTCAGATCCAGGGACCTTGCAACATGTTATATGTATGTGTATATGCATACATACACACATATATATCTGTATATATATGTATCTTTAAAGTTTATATAGATACAAATTTTCTCTCCTAATTATACCTTTTCTCGCCTTCCCCTTAGAAAATAAGCAGATTTTAAGGCCAGGGGTATGGCCAAATGTGTAACTCAGCATGAATATACTGACAACCACCAAAGAAGTAACAGGTTTTGAGGTCAGGCTCCACAACAGGAATAACACAAACCTTTTAAAGATACCCATACTTCTTATCTGGCTCAGCTAGAAAAGATGTGTCTGCCAGATTTGTCACAATCTGAGAACGCAACATGGTATCTTCAACTCAATTTCACCACTACCTCACCTCAAGATAAATAGATTTGGCCTGTGATGTAACTTTACTTTTTCAGGAAAAAGAAGAAGAAATGGAAGTAAACAAGAATTAGTTACTTTCAGAAATTGAGATCAGTCACTTTTCATTGGAGAACCTATGTCTGAATTATTTTCTACAGATCACTTAAATGATGGGTGGGAAGCCAAGAACCAGAGATATTTGGTTAGTGCTTGCAAATAATTTTGTTGCTTTCAAAATGAAAACTTAAAATTAAAATCTTTACAAAACACTGTTTAATTAACTAAGGCCAGAAAGTGTCTAAAATAAATGATTGTGCTGAGATTGTGTATATTCTACAGAGACTAATTTTGTCAAAAATAAGAAAGCTGCATAGCCTATTTTTAAGGAGCCAAATTGCATTTCTGTACTTTTAAGTGTAGTGTATCTTAGCAACCAACAGAGCAGAATATGCATGCCTGAGAACAAGAGAAGATTCACACTCCTTTGTGCTCTGTTTTATGGAAATGCTAAAACTCATGATTTTCTATTATTTTTGGATGAGATAGTTCCTCTTCAAAATATAACAAAGCCGTTTAATCATATTATATTTCATGGCGGAAAGGTACTTGGAAGTTTTCTTTAGTTTACAGATTTTACAAAGTATTTCAGAGGGATGAATTTCCAGTTTCCAGTTTTATTCAAAATTACAGATCCCAAGAAGGCATTTATAAGGATGAGAAAGTTTGTATTACTTAACCTGCCTCATAGATAGAGCTAATAATTTTTAGGGAAATTAAATATCCTGAGCATGGCCATTATATATATGTAAAGCATTTAATTACACATTTATTGAGCAGCTACCATGTACCATGCACTATGCAAAGAACTAAAGAGATCCTATAGAAGTTGTAGTTTCTGTCTTCAATGCACTAACATTCTAAGAGAGAAAACAAGCAAACAAACAAAAAATTATACAATGTAATTAGAACAATAATAAAAAATGTGTATCCAGACATTGTACAAATTGCAATACAAACTAGAGATACACAGGCCTGTAAGAAATAACTTTTCATTAGGGAATGTATAATACATTTCAAGGTAATAAATCTTAAATACATACAACACATAAACATTTATGTATTGGAGGGATTAAAACCCCACACTAATGTTGAATTCTACTTAACACATATTTGAGTAATGTTTTCCTCACGCAGTTTGTATTATCAATATTACAGTATTTTCCTGCATATTTTACCTTGGCTGTAAAATGTGCCAAATTATGTTATAAAAATATGTTTATCTTGGGGAAAACGAAATATCTGAAATAAGCCTGAAATTGAGGTGCTTTTTTTTTTTATTATAAACTAGGAGTCATAAAACAAATTTACCTGGTTTCTTTCTTCTGTGGTTTAAATGCTGCCTCAATCTCCTTGATAAAAACTAAATGGTTAAACTATCTTTTATTTTATTGTCAGAATTCTTTTTTGTTGTTGTTTAAAAATTCTATCGTATGAGTTGTTGACTTAAGCAGGATACTTTCCTTTCTCCAGATCATTTATCATCCTTTATATATTGTACTTAAAACATTTTTCTTAAAAGTTTTGTCATCCTTTCTTAGCCTTTAAACATCATTATATGAATTAATTGCTCAGTCAAAAAATATTATGATCCATATCCATATTTTCCAACATGTTATCTTTTTTTTTTTGCTATGGAACCAAAAGGATAAATGTGAATTGTTGAACATTTTCAAGAAGACAAATCCCATGTATCTATAATACTAAAAATTAGTCCAATCCATGTTTAATGCTAATAACTATAGCAAGTCATGAATATGATTAGTCATTGATTTCTGAAGGTTTGTTAGGTTACGAGTAATCATGTTCTCTGTAGCTTCCTACAGGCAAAAGCAGAGCTTGGTGCTCAGTTAATAATTTTGCTTCAATAATCTGTAACTTTCATACATACTCAGTTTTCTTCTTGTCTCATTGTAGACAATAATTTTAAAGTTTTTAACCTGTCTACCCACGGTTGTTTTATGAAGATGATGGCTATTTTCCAGACAGTTTTTTGTCTAGTAATAAACAAGTTTCCAAGCAAATCTTTTTCAAATCTCTTCCCTCATTTCTGTTTCCACTTCTGTTATATCCACTGCCTTGGTTCAGACTGCCTTCCTTCATCTGGACTAGTCCATCAGTCGCCCTACTTTTATACTTGCTCAAAATGTTTCCTTTGGCATACAAAGTAAAGAAGACATTCTCCAATCGAATACAGAATCCATAATTTTAAAAAGAGGTCTATATTTCTCTCAGGCCACTTTTTTAGCCCGACAACTGCCTTGAACCAGAAAAGAGAGAAGATGTGTTTTTGGCAACAATCAGTCAGATCTGCATTTGAAATTCTTCCATTACAACTGCATTAATTCATGGTTTTGGACAAAGTGAGGAGGAAGGAAGTCCTAGGGAAGGAGAAAAAGACAGCCTAGGATCTGGGGAAGAATTCTTAGGAAGGACAGCTTATTACAGCATTTAAGGGTCAGGTATGTAGATGGAGACATTTAGAATCTCTGTTGTGACATGAGAGAAGGAGAAAGAGGGGACCATGGCTCTGAGAAAACAGGCATGGGGCACTGTGTGTCACAAGTGATTGAACTAGAGGGTGGAGATAATGGTGTTTTTACTCAGATAACTTAAATGAAGCTTTGTGATGTGATAAGAATTAAATGAGACAGTGAAATCTACCAAACTAGTAAACTTAGCTCTACACCTGGAAATCCTTTTTCACATTGGGGTCCCCATAATGTATGGCTATCACTGCTAGTGAAAGTGATAACCCATACTCCTTCTCTGTCTCTGTCTCTGACCTTTGTCTTTCTTTCTTCCTCTCTTTCTTTACTTTCACTTATTTTTATTAAGTATTAAGTAGATATAAAATAGTTTTTATACCATATTTAGTATATATACAAACATGAACCCACCATCCAGTTAAAAATGGAGAATATTATTTTATTTTTGAAGTTCCCTAAGTACTATTCCTCTAAGCCCTCCATAGAGGTAGTAGTTGTAAGAATTATCTTTACCATTCCTTTGCTTTTCTTTGTAGGTTTCTATTTTAGTCTGTTCAAGCTGCTATAACAAAATATGCTTAACTGGGTAATTTATAAACAACAGAAATTTATTGCTCAGAGTTCTGGGGCCTGGGAAGTCCAAGATCAAGGTGACAATAGCTTCCAGGCCTGGTGAGGGATTACTTTCTTCTTTAAAGATGATGTCTTTATGCTATATCCTCACATGGCAGAAGGGCAAAAGGGGGCCAATGAGCTCTGGCAGGCCTCTTTTATAAGGATATCAATTGCATTCTTGAAGGCTTCATCCTCATGACCTAATCACCTCCCAAAGGTGCCACCTCTTTATAATTTGGAGAAATGCAAACATTATAGGACCATTGCACTTTCCCACATGATTGCAATCCTAAACTCTAAATTGTTTAGTTCCACATTTTAAAATTTTATGTAAAGAAATGCTGTATGCATTCTGCAGCTTCCTCTTTCCCTCCAAATTATATTCTTGCAATTCATCTTTGTTTTGCTCATTACTGTTGTTTCATTTTCATTGCTGGATGGTATTATGTTATGATAGATATTTGGGTTGCATCTGTTTTGTTTTTCTTTTTGTTGTTGTTATTATAAACAGATCTTCTGAGGGTATTTTGGTACATGCTTCCTAGTTCGTATATACAAGAGTTTCTTTGGGCTGTATACCTAGGAGTGCAGTTGCTTTGTCATATGTAGAATAGACATCGTTAACTCTAGATACTGCCAGATTGTTTCCAAAGTGGCAATAAAGTCTTACACTTCCACCTGCAGTGTATAAATGTTTTGGCTTTCCACACTCTTGATAACACTTGATATTCTCAGTCTTTAAAATTTCCAAGTGAGCAAACAGGAAGCGATATCCCACTGTGGTTTCTTTCCTCAATAGTAATATGGATGAACATCCTCTAATATACTTATTGATCTATGAGACTGCCTTTTTTAAATGAAATTCTATTTAAGTATTTTCCTCACTTTTCAATAGAGCTGCTTATCTTTTTTCAGTTTGCATTGCAAGAGATCTCTGTCATTTTAATGTATTTATTGTAAATACCTTCTGATTTATATTTTTACTTTATTTGCAGCTTGGTTTGATGAACATTCTGGAATGTAATGTAGTCAAAATTATCAATATTTTCTTTTCATCAATATTTTTTACACTTTTTTCTTGGTTAAGACATCTTTATCTAAAGAATATAGAGAAATGTTGATATGTTTATTTTAAATCTTATAGTCTTTTTAAATACATTTTTTTACTTTGGAATAATTTTAGATTCAGAGAAAGGTTGTAGCAACAGTACAGAGAGTCCCTGTGTATCTCTTTCTCAGTTTCACCCTTTGTTAACATCTTACGTTACCATAGTACATTTGTCCAAGATAAGAAACCAACATCAATACATTACTGCTAACTGAACTCAAGATTTTATTTGGATATCACTAGGTTTCTTTTCTTTGTTTTCAGAATTCAATCTTAAGTCCAGATTGTATTTCTTTGTCATTTCTCCCAGATCTCCTCTGGTCTATGACAGCTTTTCATTCTTTTCCTTGTTTATCATCATCTTGGCAGTCTTGAGGAGTACTGGCCAAGTAAGCTGTAGAATTTCCTTGGATCTAAATTTATCCGGTGTTTTTCTTATGATTACAGTGAGCTTATGGGTTTTTGGAAAGAATATGACATGGATAAAGTGCCTTTCTCACCCCAGAATATCAAGCGGGATATCATATCTACATGACATCACTGAAGATGTTAACCTTAATTACTTAGTTAAGTACACCTGATAGATTTCTTCACTGTAGAGTTACTCATTTTCTCTCTTCTTACTCTTGTCATTGTAAGCAAGTTACTATGTCTAGCCTACCAACAAAGAGAAATGTGGTAGTGATTAAGCACCACACCTTCGAGGGAGGAGTATCTGTATATATTAAATGAAATTCCTCTGTGAGGAATATTGGTTTTTCCTTTCCAATATATTTATTTAACTAGTTATCTTTTGCAGTACATATTCGTGTGTGTGTGTGTGTGTGTATATATATATATTATATTTTAAGTTAGTCTCATTGCTTTTCACTTCACATTTAAGCATTTTGTGTGTCTGTAATTGATTTTTGAAAATGGTGTGACATAGGGGGCCAGTTTTATTCTTTTAGATACAGATGGCTAATTGTCCTAATGTCTTTAATCTGGCCCCTTGCCCCCACTGTAATGACAGTCTGCTGATAAAAATATTCTGTTAAAAATTATCACTAACCTAACAATTAAAAATGTTTATTGATTTAATTTTCATATCAAGAATTTTTAAAGTTTAACATTTTTTGTAGTCTTGATTTATTGGATGTTTTGTATATTTCCTGTGGGTGTTAAGAACTGTTTATAGCACGTATCAATTAATCTGTTATGGTCCTCTTTTTCCGGCTGGAGCCATGGAGTGTGCAAAAGAGAAGAAGAAGATTCCTCCTGTGCCAGAAACCTGTAACAAAAAGCGAGGGAATTTCGTAGATCTAAAGATCAAGTGAAGAAGTTTGCCCAAAAGATGCTTTGAAAGGCAAGGAGGAAGCTTGTCTATGAAAAAATGAAGCACTATCACAAGGAATATAGGCAGATGTACAGAACTGAAATTTGAATGGTGAGGATGGAAAGGAAAGCTGGCAACTTCTGTGTACCTGCAGAACCCAAATTGGCATTTGTCATCAGGATCAGAGGTATCAATGGTGTGAGCCCAAAGGTCTGAAAGGTGTTGCAGCTTCTTCACCTTTGTCAAATCTTCAATGGAACCTTTGTGAAGCTCAACAAAGCTTCAATGAACATGCTGAGGTTTGTAGAGCCATATAGTTAATGGGGGTACCCAAATCTGAAGTCAGTAAATGAACTAATCTACAAATGTGGTTATGGCAAAATCAATAAGAAGCAAATTGCTTTGACAGATAATGCTTTGATTGCTTGATCTCTCGGTAAACATGGCATCGTCTGCATGGAGGATCTGATTCATGAGATCTATACTGTTGGGAAATGCTTCAAAGAAGCAAATAACTTCCTGTGGCCCTTCAAATTATCTTCTCCATGAGGCAGAATGAAGAAAAAGACGACCCATTTTGTAGAAAGTGGAGATGCTGCAATAGGGAGGACCGGATCAACAGGCTTATTAGAAGAATGAACTAAGATGTCTACCATGATTATTTTTCTAAGCTGGTCGGTTAATAAACACTACCTGCTCTCAAGTTGAAAACAAGATCTGTTAAGATACACTGTTTTTTGTTTGTTTGTTGTGAGATGGAGTCTGGCTCTGTCACCCAGGCTAGAGTGCAGTGGCGTGAGTGTTGCGATCTTGGCTCACTGCAGCCTCCGCCTCCTGGTCTCAAGAGATTCCCCTGCCTCATTTTCCGACTTGTTGGGTTTACAGGTGCATAACACCACGCCCATCTACTTTTTGCATTTTTAGTAGAGATGGGGTTTCACCATGTTGTCCAGGTTGGTCTCGAACTCCTGACCTCTGGTGATCCGCCTGCCTTGGCCTCCCAAAGTTTTGGGATTACAGGCATGAGCCATCGTGCTGGTCATAGATTTCTTTCTTTCTTTTTTTTCTTAAGCAAAACTAGAAATGTCTAGGTAAGAAGAGATATTATTTATTAGATGCTTATTGTGAAGCCTATGCTAGACATTTAGTTACATTCTCTCATACAGTTTTCACATCATTCTCATAACGTCTGTATTTTCCAGTTGTACACATGAGAAAACTGAGGTGCATGTTTCAAATCTTAGCTGATGAGTAAGAGCCAAATTTAACCCTAGGTTTGCCTTCAAAGTCCACAGAAGCCATGGGCTCCAATTGCTTTACAATCTAATTCTTTTGACTCACACATACGTTCAATGAACCACTAATGTTAACAGTCCAAGGAACATTTATTGGTAAGGGTGGATTCTGCTACACCTTGCCTCAGCCAATATTGATTACTAAAAATAGTAGTTTCAAATTGAAATAAATGCACAGTTTAAAAACCAGACCTAGCCCAACTGGCAATATAAATATTAAATTATGCTTCAGAGAGAAAATGTGACTGCTTATGAATGACACTATTAGAAAGAATCAAATTTACAAGCTTATTTAAGGGATGAAAACTACTTTTAGACAAAGCAATAAACCAAATGAAACCAGCAAGAGCACCTGGTATTAAAACCATGGAGAATGAAGATGAGACTAGAAAAGAGAATGAGAAAGCAATCTGCAAAAGCAATTTAACATCTTTGAGGTAATAAAGCACACTCATCTCTTTGATAGATATTTGAATTTTACTATGCAGAAGACATTTTATTTCAAAAGAAACAATACAAATTTTAAGTAAATGATCGTAATACTTTTTCAAGAATCTATGTTGTTGATAAATTCCGTAATTGGAGAAAATCTTATTGCCAAGACCAAATTCTCATAGAAGATAGGGAACTGGAGAAAAAATTAAAATGACAGTCACTGAAAATAAGAGTGTTAGAAGGCATTGACTTCTAAAACAAACCAAAGTAGATAGTGTTCAAAATTTTCCCAACACGTTAGCAGTTTTTACGAATCACATTTCTTAATTACTCAGGAGACGCTGTAGTGACTTCGCTCTGGACAGCCATATTCTTTCCCAAATGTTTCACGTTCTGCAAGTTATGCACTTTTATACACTATCAAACTGTCCCTCATTGGTTTAGAATTCTGTACCTTCTATTTCTCTAATTCATTCCTCTTAAGGTTTATTAACTAAGCAATGTTAAAAGTTAGAACAATTTTAAATTTCAATATGAAAATATGGGTTGTCACCTAAATTTCAACAAATTCTCAAAAGCAAGGATGTTAAAATCACTAATGGTTAGGTGTTACTTTGTTGGCCTAAGCTCCCAAAAGCATATGAAATCAGAAAACAGGTTCATAGGCAATTACCTGCCTAGCCACATCTTTAAGTCAAGTAGCATGGACATTATCCAAAATGCTTTGCAAATGTTCTCTTCTTGGGTCAGTTCTCGTACAATACAATTGATGGGCATGGTAGGCAGAATAATGGCCCCCAAAGAGGTCCAAGTTTTATCCTTGGAACCTGTGAATATTACATGGCAAGAGGAAATTTGCTGATATGACTAAATAAGAACTTTCAAATAGGGGGGTTATCTGGGATTATCTTCGTGAGACCAATGTAATAATGAGGGTCCCTATATATCAAAGAGGAAGACAGGAGAGTCAGAGCCAGAAGAGGAGATGTGACCATGGAAGTGGAGGTCAGAGGGCTCCACTGCTGGCTTTGAAGATGGATAACAGAGTCATGAGCCAAGGAATTCCAGAGGCATCCAGAAGCTGGAAAAGCTCTAGAACCTTAGAAGAAGGCAGGCTTGTGGGTATCTCAACTTTAGCCTGTAGGAGACCTGTCAGAGTGGTGGAAGAAGCTATCAGGAAAGTAGCAGGCCTTTTGAAAGGTCAGAAGTTTCTGTAAAGCTTCAAAGGAGACTAAGCTGAAGGCAGCTGTTCTCTTACCCTGAGGCAAAGGGCAAGGAGTAGGTACAAGGGAATGTAGGGGAATTTTTCTAAATAGGCTGTTTACTTACATTGTCTGGAGACCAACCTTTGATCATCCGCATGTTAGACTGCTCCCTGCAAGGGGGAACAACAATGTTAACTACCAACTGATTGTGTTGGCTCCAGGCTTTTGGCATTATGTCTGTACTATATAAAAGCTAGCAGCTCCAGCTTATCGGGACTGCTTAATCTGCCAGCAGTCTCCTAGTGGCTCTTGCACTGCATACCTGTGTCTGAGTACTCCTTTCATCCGTCGCTCGGCCAGGGTCTGCAGGACAGACCCAGAATTATCCCAGTGAGACTCATGTCAGATGTCTAGTTCATAAAACTCTAAGATAGAAAATGTCTTGTTTTAAGCAACTACACGTGGCAATTTGCACAGGAACAATAGGCAACTAATACAAAGGGCACTGGAATACATTTCACAAGAATAACTAATTTCTGGTTTTTAAAATGCAGAACATTGAGACACAGAACTATAAAGGTTTCCAGGAGAGATTGTCTATAATTGCCATTTTCTTCAAAACAGAGCAGCAGAGAACATGTCTATGCATTGGTTCTACAAATATCAATCACAAATGTTCCATTCCAGATTCTGCAAAAGGTTTAAACACCAGTTTCATCTTACAGTGAAATTTGTCTTACCAGAAAAAAAAACAAGTTATACATATTAAAACATTTACTGACCATCTAAACATATACTAAACACTGGGGTTAGCAACATAAATAAGACAAGGACTATTTGAGGTATGTAACCTAGTAGAGAATTTTTCTTTTTGTTCTTTTTGACCATGAACCACAGTAAGAAGTATATTTTTGCTTTGCAACTCAGTGTATATACCTTTATAAGCCTGAACCAAAAACTTGATACACTCTAATGTTTTCTATCCTTTTTCTGGCCTATTTCATTTAAAAATGCTACGTAGAAACTGTTGAATTGATTTTATAACCCACTAATGGGCTTGAAAAACACTAGCTTAGTGAGTAAGTTAGACATGTAGAGAAATAGCAGAGCATGTCATATGCTAATGAAGATGATAACAATGCTAATACAAGAAAAGTAATAATAGCTAACATCTGAATGCTTACCATACTTGCTGTTCTAAGGGAGCATGGAACATTTTAAGTACCCTAATCAGGTATTCACACTTCAGAGGTAGCTACATAAAATCTTTAAATATTATTATAGGAATCTATACCTAAGAGTTTTCAATTACTATACAAGCATTAGAAATAATTTTTTTTAAACAGTACAATGAGCTGTGCTTGCATTACATGACTGGATAGAATGATTGTACAGGCACCAACACCCATGCATGAACTTGATGTAAAGATATGCAAGTCCAGCAGCTACTAGTATCTTTGGAGCAGCCTGATAGGTTCACATCTCACTTGGCCACACACTTTCATTTCAGAGATAACAATGTTGCTTGACCCAAAGTAGAAGGTGGGCTTATCCTGCTTTCAGAATGTCCTAACAGCCTTAGTACTATAAGCTTACAAGAGCAGTTGATGTGACTATATGTGCTTCTTGTTAATACAAGTTAGACAAGTTAATACTTCTTGTTAATACTTGTTAGACAAGTCTTTATTATAGAACGTGTTTTCATTATCGACATACCAGGGGGTAGCACGGTTACATGGGAGAGGATTGTCATCCAACGGCTACATGCCTACCTCTAATTGCTGGGAGCTCTCAATATTTGCCAAAAGAACCTGATGATTATTAAGTGGTCAACTTGGCTTCCTTCAGTTCCCCATGATTTGCATTCTGTTCCAAGAAACTTGTATTTCATCTTGTAACTGTGTTTGTCAAAAAGCGGCATGCTGTCAGAAACACTTAAATGGAGTTCAATATTCTGCGTATTGTACTTAAGCAGTAGCTCCTCCCACTTTCAATCAGTGTTCTTAATATGTGTATTTCATGAAAGAGAAGGGTGCTTGTTGAATCTGCAGAGTATTGAGCTCTGTTTAAGCAGTTCTGTTTAACAGTCTTACTCCTTTTTCTCTTCCCACCCCCACACTGGGAAGACAATGTGTCCTGACCATTGTTTTGAAGACCAGGCATGTTCCCTTCTCACCACACCTGGAATTCTTCTTGATTATTTTTTCCTCTCAGTCTGTGGCCTAAAATTTGTCCTCACTCTGACAGTCTCATAAGGACAGAATGATAGAGAATGGGAATAAAAGAGTCATAGGTAGTACTAATAGTCATTTGTTAGTTATTATCTGCAGCCTTCCTATAAGAAAGGATACAAGGCAGAATAAAAATGCTGAAAACATAACCTATCTCCTTCCCACTCTGAGCTCTCATTCCTCAGGTTCCTTCCAGTGCTATCTATAGATAACTTCCTGCGTATTAGCTCATAGTCTTCAAACCTGCTCAATCGCTATGGAAATGCCTAAGTGACTGTGCTTCCTCTGAAATGTCATGAAACTTATAAGTCACCATAAAAGAGTGACTCCTAATACTTGTGTCAAGTTTGTTTTTCTTGGAGGTCTGAGATTGGAAAGTAGAGTGAAAGAGAGGGAAGGAAGGAAGGAAAGGCAGGGAGAGACGGGTGGGGGAGGAAAACAAAAGGGTTCTAGAGTCCTTAGAGAAAAAAGCAAATTCTTATTCCTATGATTTTGATGATTAAAATTAAAAACAGGCCAGGCGCCGTGACTCATGCCTGTAATCCCAGTAATTTGGGAGGCCAAGATGGGCTCTTCACTTAAGCCCAGAAGGTTGAGACCAGCCTAAGCAACATGGCGAAACCCAGTCTCCACAAAAAATATAAAAATTAACTGGGCATGGCGGTATGTGCCTGTAGTCCCAGCTCCTTGGGGTGTTGAGGTGGGAGGATTGCTTGAGCCTGGAAAGTCGAGGGTGCAGTGAGCCATATTCACACCACTGCACTCCAGCCCAGGTGACAAGGTGAGACCCTGTCTCAAAATAAATAAATAAATACAAACAAGCTAAGCTTTAGGATACAAGACTGCTTGCCTCAGGAACTCCTGGAAAAATTCTCCTTCTCTCCTTATTCCAATTTTCAGCGTAATGTCGGAACCATGTGAAGATCAATCATTATGCTTAATGGGCAATGGATTATCCTAAACAGATTTAAATCTGATTTCTTCCTCTTGCACACACTGATCACTGAGCTGCTTTTTCTCCTTCTTGAGTTATGTATGCTTAGGACACACAAAAATTTTAATAATATAATAATGGGGAAATTTACACATTTTCTGACACTGCTTTAGAATGTTTCAAATTTCAATTTCGAAAATCTCCATATTGTCTATTTACAAGTATTCATCTCCTCTGAGAAGTCCTCCCTCACACCCCTTTTTTTTTGGAAGTGTGCCCTAGTTCAAGGTTTTCAGAATACCCCAAGATTCCCTGTTTTTAGGGCCCTTATGAGAATTATCCTTCACTCTTTCTTTGTCTAGATAAAAATCTGACGTACAATAGGTGTTCAGTAACTGCTGGATGGAGGAATAAATGAATTATTACCACTACTATGGATTTATTTTTTTTCCACTAGTGAGTAATTTTCCTTTTGTTTTGGCATTAAGTCATATTTTACAGAAATGCAAAAAACAGTAATTAATGTGAAAAACCACTATTATGATCTATTATAATCTTCACTCCAAAATAGAAAGGAACAAACTGTCTTTTGCAGCTACTGTCTAAAATGTGGATAAAAAGTTTCAGTTTCTAAATGTAATTGTGTAAATCTATTCATTTTGTTCATCTTGGATCTCCCTGAAGCATTCCTCTAGCCTTCTACCTCTGAGTTTTGTTTTAAGAACATACTTGTCAGTTAAGATTAAGATAACATTCCTATGTGAACACAAAAGCTGAGAAAGAATTCCAGTCACGCTGCCAGAGGAACCAGCTGTGCTGTTTAGCTCCTATAGACAGAGTGCTGGCTGTGCCTCAAACATTGAAGGGAGTCAACAGGTACAATTCCTGGGTGAGTACAGTGTTGCACAACATTCCCTCCAAAACAACAAACATGGCAATCGCCAGGATTAAGGCTAGGCTCCTATCCTTCTATTAAACATTCTGGAAAAACTGATGTTTAAAATAAGTATTTCAGGGGACTGGATGGGCTCCTGCCATACTCTTTAGTTCCTGTTTTGATCCCAAAGTATCTGAGACGGATATCAGTCACTTTAGAAAGTTTACTTTGCCAAGGTTAGGGAGGCACCTGTGACAGTCTCAGGAGGTCCTGATAATGTGTGGACATGTGCCTGAGGTGGTCGGGATACTGCTTGCTTTTATATATTGTAGGGAGACATAATACATCAATCAATACCGGAAGGTTTACATTGGTTTGATCTGAAAGGGCAGGACAACTTGAAGCAGGAGGCTTCCAGGTCATAGGTAGATTTAAATATATTCTGATCTACAATTGGTTGAAAGAGTGTTATCAGTAGAAAGGAATATCTGGGTTATGATTAGGGGTTGAGGAGACCAAGGTTTTATCAATAAAGATGAAGCCTCCAAATAGCAGGCTTTAGAGAATTGTAAATGTCTCTTATCAGACTTAAGGTTGACATGGATGTTAATGCTGGAAGGGTATACTGAGGCATGTCTGAATCCCACTTCTCATCATGGCCTGAACAAGTCTTTCAGGTTACATTTTAGAGTACCCTGGCCATTCAGAAGGAGGGAGTCCCTTCAGACTTCTTTTATTCTAATGTTTTTTTTTGAATTCCTGAAATACCATAGCCCCAAATTTGGAATAAGTTGCTTCCCAGATTCTTCTGCACTATATTTGTTCAGTTTTTCCCAAATGATTTCTCTCAGTAAGGTATAAGACGTCTTTATAAGAAATCATGTTTAGTAAAAGTTTGAATTCTCAGCCTGTAGAGTCCAAGAGTCTGTTTTGATAGTAGGATTAACCCGGGAAGTTCAATTTCTGAAAAAATTTCTGAAGTGTTTTTGGGGAGGCAAATACTAAAAAATCAGGAACATTTTCATATCCCAGAAAATTTAAGTGACTACATACCTGAAAAGCATTTTTAATGTTGATCTGGTAAGCCCATTAAGTCACATTTAGAAGAAAATTATCAAATACAACTTAACCCCGTGCAGCAATAATCATGTTAAAGAATGACTAATCTTCTCAAATAATTTGATCATTGAGAATTTCTCCAACTCACGCAGTACAATTTAAAATAACTCAAGCAAATTAGTAAAAATTAATATGATTCGTGAATGTAAAATGAATGCACGTCTTTTATTCTGGTTAGATGCTGAAATATGGCAACTATCCTGTCTTTAACAGTGTGACTAGAACTGCAAAGAACATTTTCTATCTAAGTAGGTACTATAAAAACACCCTATTACTGTGTAATCATATGATGAAATGTCTTCTGCATTGACAGAGCCAAAAGCTAGGATTAAGTCTAAGTTATTTTTGTTTTCTTCCTAGAATCATCCAAATCCTTTAAGGGGGATCTATAACTAAAGGCTTTGTAATCTTAGGTAGAAATTTGCCTTACAAATACAGCCTAGTGTTGATTTAAAATTTTTAATAGCATTTGATGCTTGGTATATTTTAATTTCCACAATTTACATTATAAAAATTTAATATTTGAGGACTCTTCCCAGAAGCCTATACATGTTTAAAGACAACAAACAAAATAATTACTTATTATCTCCTTTTTGCCAACTGTCTAAATTTATGCTATTTTTTTTCCTCGTTTTAGATTTGACCCAGTCATTGCCAAATTAATAAAACATCTTTTATGATTATCCAGAGATACAGAATTCCTAAAGTGAAAGCAAAAAATAACTAAAACATTATTTAAGTTGGAGTGATGAAAATGTTCTAAAATTAAATTGTGGTGATGGTTGTACCACTTTGTGAATTATTAAAAAGACTGAACTGTATACTTTAAAAGGGTAAATTTTATGGTATGTAAATTATATCTCAATCAAGCTGTTAGAAAACATTTGTTAGATTTATGTTAAATGCTTGTGATGGTTAATACTGAGTGTCAACTTGATTGGATCAAAGGATACAAAGTATTGATCATGAGTGTGTCTGTGTGAGTGTTGCCAAAATAGATTAACATTTGAGTCAGTGGGCTTAGAAGGCAGATCCACCCTTAATCTGGTGGGCACAATCTAATCAGCTGCCAGCAAATATAAAGCAGACAGAAAACTGTGAAAAAGCTAGACTGGCCTAGCCTGCCAGCCTACATCTTTCTCCTGTGCTGGATGCTTCCTGGCTCTGAACATCTGACCCCAAGTTCTTCAATTTTGGGATTCAGATTGGCTCTCCTTATGCAACAGCTTGCAGACAGCCTATATATAGATATAGTTCTCTCCCTTTGAGGGAAACCTAATTAATACAGATTTTGGAACCAGGAGTGTGGTTCTAGAGAAACAATATTAAGAATGAAGTTCTTTTGTTGGTTTTGGGGATTTGGAAGTTGGCTGCTTAATATGATTAGACCCAAAAATGCTGACTCTACTTCTAATAGTATGGTGACCACTGATAGTCCTTGGTGGAAACTGTGTAAAGAGTTACACAAAAATAAACGAATTTGACACTTCTGATTCACTGCTCATGAGAGGCAAGGGGTTTAGTGACTGTACATAATACCTTTCTCCATATGTGGAGAACCAAGGAACATAATGAAGCTGGTTTGTTGCTTCTAAGTTCAGTGGACAAAGTGATGAAAGAAAATGATGAATTCAGGGATTCTGACTTCTGGCTTCGGAAGCAGATACCGAGCCTCAAATCTGCTAAGATTGCCCTGAGTGAGAGTCTTATCTCCTGTAGAGAAAAGAGTTGAAATTGTGGAAAAACAGACACAAACTCTTATCATGCTAGTGGGTGACCGGCAATGAAAGATGCATGCACTGCCTTGTCAAATGTCTACTGTTAAAGTGAGGGCATTGATTAGAAAAGAATGCGACCCTGCAGCTTGGAATGGGGATGTGTGGAAGGAACCTGATAAAGCTGGGGACACTGAGTTTGTAAACTCTGATAAACTTTTTGCCAGAAGGAATAGCTTCCCTGTCCCCAGTACTGGCAAAATCTCCTCCCTGACCCATGCTGCCATCAGCCTTTCCACCTTTGTCTGAGGAGATAAACCCTGTGCTGCCTGAGGCAACAGTGATGGCCTCTCCTGAGGCAGCTGCCAGGCAAGATAATGTGGATTCTCCTCAGGAGCCACCTCCAACACCCTTTTGCTTCTAGACCCATAACTACACTAAAGTCCCAGCAGCCCCTACAGGGGAGGTTCAGAGTGTGACCTATGAGAATTTGTGCTACACTCCAAAACAACTCTTTGAGTTTTCTAATTTATATAAACAGCAATCTGGGAAACAGTCATGGGAATGGATATTAAGGCTGGAAGGAACACAGATTTGGATCAGGCTGAAATTATTGATTTGGGCCCACTAAGGAAAGACTCTACATTTAATGTTGTAGCTCGGGGAGTTAAAAAAAGGTTCTAACAGTTTATTTGCTTGGTTGCCAAAATATGGATTAAAAGACAGCTTACTGTGAGCGAGCTGAAAATGCCTGATCTCCCCTTGGTTTCTTGTAGAGGAAGGGATCAAAAGGCTTAGGGAGATTGGGATGATGAAGTGGATTAGTCACTCTAGACCTACTCATCCCAGCTGAGTGGGTCCAGAAGATATACCCTTGACCAATGCCTTGTGAAACAGATTTGTGAAGGCAGCACCTGCATCTTTCAAGAGCCTTGTAATTGCCCTTCTCTGTATGTCAGATCTAACAGTGAGAACCGCAGTTACTCAACTACAAAATTTAAATACAATGGGAATAATTGGATGCTGAGGTGACAGAGGCCAAGTGGCAGCACTCAACCATCAAAGGCAAGGTAGGCGTTTCTACTGTAGTGGACAGAAGAGGCAAAGCAACAATCAGAATACTCTGACTCATTTAGAGCTCTGGCATTAGCTAATTAATCATAGTGTTCCTAGAAGTGAAATTGATAGGAAGCCTACTGCATTCCTACTTAAATTATTCAAACAAAATTTCTAGGTTGAATGGACAAAAGACTAATTTGAATTATACAAACAGAGAATCATGGACCCTCAATCAGTTTTCCGACTTGAGCCAGTCTACAGACCCAGAACCCCTTGAATGAAGGGGATGCCATATCCCCTTGAGGAAGGATCCCGTTATGCTACTGACAATTTATTCAGTGAATCTTTCTTCCATCCTTCCCCAAGAACCCAGGCCTTTTACCAGGGTAACTGTGCACTGGGGAAAGGAAAATGATCAGACATTTTGGGGACTACTGGACACTGGCTCTGAGCTGATGTTGATTCCAGAAGACCCAAAACATCGTTGTGGTGCTCCAGTTAAAGTAGGGGCTTATGGAGGTCAGGTTTTAGCTCAGATCTGACTTACAGCAGGTCCAATGGGTCCCTGGTCTCATCCTGTGGTCGTTTCCCCAGTGTCAGAATGCATAATTGGCACAGACATACTCGGCAGCTGGCAGAACCCCCACATTCGCTCCCTGACTGGTAGGGTGAGGGCTATTTTGGAGGGAAAGGCCAAATGGAAGTCATTAGAGCTGCCTCTACCTAGAAAAATAGAAAAATAGTAAATCAAAAACAATATTGCATTCCAGGAGGGATTGTGATTAGTGCCACCATCAAGGACTTGAAAGAGGCATGGGTGGTGATTCTTAACACACCCCCGTTGAACTCTCCCATTTAGCCTCTGCAGAAGACAGATGGATCTTGGAGAATGATGATGGATTATCGTAAGCTTAACAAAGTGGTGACCACAATGGCAGCTGCTGTACCATACGTGGTTTCATTGCTTGAGCAAATGAACACATCTCCTGGTATTTGGTATGTCTCCATTGACTTGGAAAACACCCTTTTCTCCATTTCCTGTCCATAAGGCCCACCAGAAGCAATGTGCCTTCAGCAGGCAAGGCCAGCAATATACCATTACTGTTCTACCTCAGGGGTATATCAACTCTCTGGCTATGTGTCATAGTCTTATTCTAAGAGACCTTGATCACCTTTTGCTTTTGCAAGATATCACACTGGTCCATTACATTGATGACATTATGCAGATTGGATTCACTGAACAAAAGGTAGCAAACACACTGGACTTATTGGTGAGACATTTGCACATCAGAAGATGGGAAATACATCTGACTAAAATTCAGGGACCTCTAGCCCACATAGATGCGTACAACAGGAAGAAACATGTTGGCTGACAATGACTATACATTTTGCTTACTTGCCATGTGTTTTCATGCTCTATCTTTGTGAATATTCAAGTCAAGTTTCCATCACATTTGTAGAGTAAGCTTTAGAAGGCATTTCCACACTGAGTGTGAAATTAGGCTTAAGAACTTTAAAGGTCCATATATTTCTGAATTGAGTAAGAACTGTGACCTGGTTTGACTCTGTGTCTTCACTCAAATCTCATGTTGAAATGTAATTCCCAAAGTTGGGGGAGAGACCTGGTGATTGGATCATGGGGACAGATTTCCCTGTTACTATTCATGTGATAGTGAGTGAGTTCTCATGAGATTTGATGGTTTAAAAGTGTGTGGTACTTCCCCCTTAGCTCTCTCTCTCTCCTGCCTCCATGTTAAGACATGATTGCTTCCCCTTCACCCTTCTGCCATAATTGTAAGTTTCCTGAGGCCTCCCAGTCATGCTTCCTGTGGAGACTATGGAAGTGTGAGTCAGTTAATCCTCTTGTTTCATAAATTACCCAGTCTCCTGTAGTCCTTTTTAGCAATGTGAGAATGGAGTAATACAACTCCAAAACATGGAAAATCAGCCCTACTGCAATAGCTTTTGTTGTGATATCTATAGATGTGAACCAAATAAAAAAGCTTAATAATGATAGAATATTTTGCAAGAAATTCACAATTTAAAACATATTAAAGTAAGTATATTTCCAAAGCACATTTCTTTTATTCATATAATTGAATCAATTTTATTACCAGTATTATTGTCCTCTTCCTAGGGTAGTGATAACTTTTCTTTGAAAACAAAGGCCAATCTTGGCTAAGGAGACTATGATCCCTTGAGATATGCCAGCATTGTGGCAAGATGGGATTCTGTACTTTAAGCTCATCTCAAAGAAGTAAGTTTTTGTAAATCTCAGCTAGGCCAAGGGCCTCCTTGCCATGCAACTTCTTTAATGATTCCCTTCTAGATTGTTTCTTTTCCCATCATTTAAGTAACTCACACCCTTTAAGTAGTTAGGGTGTTTTCAGGGGGAAGTGAAAGAGTCATTATCGGTAATTGTCTTTGAGAATCCCATTTGGTGATTTACTGAGTTTTTGATATGCCAAGTGTATATCACCAATAATCTGTATTTAAAAACTTCTGTGTTTATCAAGACACTCTGAGTATCCTGAACATTGCCCGGAGTCATTTACATTCTTCTAAAAATATACATCAGTGATAAGATTGCAGAGAATTGTACAAAATGAAGAACACATATTTCCAAAGTTAAACTAGACTTGTCACGCAGAAAGCAACTCTACAGCATTCTGAGGTCAAAGGGTAATGAGGAAAGTTAGACATCAGCAATAATTACCCAAAGACTCATCCCACAGAGAAACAAGAAAGGAGAAGTATCTAGAACAAACTGGTGAGTGTAAGCTTGGGATTATTCACTCTCTTCCTTGACTTCTTTACCTGAACATCTAAAACACATTCCCAGATCTTTTTGGCCTTCCTTAGAGTAGAACATTTACCTTGTTTGTTATACATGTACACTGTACTAGCAACTCTCAAACCAAGAAGTTGAGAGACTTTTCCATTTTTTTTTTTACAGCAAAGAAACAGAAAACTCTGTATTACCAGGAACATCATATTCACGGAGAATTTTCTCTCCTGAGTCAGATGCTGATTTGACTGCCTGGAAATAGAGATGGGTTTTAAATACAAAGGAAATTTACTTCAGAGGCTGTGAACATATGAGGATCATCACAGAATGAATCCTGTAAATTGAAATACTCACAATCTGACTTGATAAATTATTGTATATAGAAATAAAAATATTAAACAGTATAAATTTGCATGTACTCACATAAGAAAGTAGTCAACAAATAGTGGCTCTCATTACTATTAGTAGAAAATGGACAAAGATAACCATGTTCTAATTTTACTTTCAACAATACCCGTATATCTGGGGATCACCTTCCATATTTGCTTGATTTCATCCTTTGTAACAAAAAATATGTAATTTTAATGAAAATAATGATTTTAAGAGAATCATTATGTTGAACATGGAACAACACTCTTTGAAACATGTGATAAAGACATTTCATGACCTTGTGAAATTCCCACATTGCATGGAAAAGTTTTTGAAGTAGAAGTAAACATTTTGAAGACTAAAACTAAAATTGCCAGTCATGAGATAGTTGATTGTGATAGGCATTTTCAGATTGTGAAACTCAAACCTGATCACAGATGCCTTCTCAGATGATTTCAGTAATTTGTAATTCCTGAGTAATTGTAAAATGCATTTACATTTTGGGAGGAGCAGAAACAGCACAAATGTTACCATTTCACTCTGTAAAACAGGAATGCCGTATGCCAAACAGTTTTCTACATGAGTCATCAAGATCAACAACCAGCTCTCCATGGAAACACAGGCATTTATGAAAGACCAAACCTTACTTCTAATATTTATTTTACTTTATATTATTTTATTATTTATTTTTTAAATTGCTGTAAAAGATGCACAATATAAAATCTACCATCTTAACCATTTTTAAGTGCATAGTGGCATTAGTACATTTAAAATCTTTTTTTTTCATTTTAGAAACAGAGTCTCATTCTGTTTCCCAGGCTGGAGTGCAGTGGTGCCATCATAGCTGACTGCAGCCTCCAACTCCTGGGCTCAAGGGATCTTCTCACCTCAGCCTCCTGAGTAGCAGAAATACATTTAAAATTTTGTGCAAATATCACCATCATCTATCTTCAGATTTCTTTTCATCCCACAAAACAGAAACTCTGTATCCATTAAAAAATAACTTTCCATTCAACCCTCTCCATGGCCTCTGAAAATCACCTACTTTTTCTCTATGAATTTGACTACTCTAGGTCCCTCAAATACGTAGAGTCATACAGTATCTATATTTTTATGATGATTTATTCACTCAGCATAAAATGTCTCCAAGGTTCATCCATGTTGTAGCATATGCCAGAACTTCCTTCCTTTATAAGGCTGGATACTATTTCATTGTATGTATATACCACGTTTTGTCTATCCAGTAATCTATAAATGGGCACTTGGGTTGCTTTCATGTTTTGGCTGTTGTGAATAATGCTGCTATGAACATGAACGTACAAATACCCATTCATGCTATCAGCTCTTTTGGGTACATACTCAGAAGTGAAATGGATCACATGGCAATTCCATGTTTAACTTTTTGAGGAATCATCGTACTATTTTCCACAGCATCTGCATCTTTTCACATTCCCACCAGTGATGTACAAGTTCCAATTTCCTTAAGAATACTTGTTTCTTTCTGTTTTTAAATATTAACTATCCTAATAGGTATAAAATGGTATCTCATTGTGGTATTGATTTGCATTTCCCTAATAATCAGAAATGTTGAGCATCTTCCCATGTGCTATTGCCTAGTTGTATATCTTCTTTGGAGAAATGTTAATTCAAGATCTTTGACCATTTTTAAATCAAGTTGTTTGCTTTTTTGCTGTTGTTGAATTTTCCTTATATGTGCTGGATATTCATCCCTTCTCATATGTATGACTTGCAGGTATTTTCTTGTGTTCATGGGTTGCCTTTCACTCTGTTGACAATATCTTTTCATGTACAAAAGTTTTAAAATTTTGATGCAATACAATATATCTATTTTTTTATCTGTTGCCCTAATATTTTATTTAACAAAATGGCATTCAGCTAAATTGGTTAAGGTTATAGTTATAGTCAGTTATACTCAGGGCAGTTTTCCACATAGAGTAGGTGAATTCAAATGCATTATGATTGTATACTCTGTCACTCAGGCATACTGCAGAATTGTTGCACAGTTTCATCTGAGTACAGGCAGTTTTTCTTATTTTGGTAATTTTTTCTATTTAATTTCTACCTGCATTTTCATATAAAATTACTGCTTTATCTGAAGTCTTAAGTATAAATTTAGGTAAAGGAACTAATATTTGGAAAGGATTTTTTTTTTCCTCCTGAGACAGAATCTTACTTTGTCATCCAGGCTGGAGTGTAGTGGCACCATCTCAGCTCACTGCAACCTCCACCTCCCAGGTTCAAGTGATTCTCATGCCTCAGCCTCTTGCGTAGCAAGGGCTATAGTCGTGTGCCACCATGCCTGGCTAGTTTTTGTCTTTTTAGTAGAGATGGGGTTTCACCATGTTGGTCAGACTTGTCTTGAACTCCCGAGCTCAAGTGATCTGCCTGCCTCAGCCTGCCAAACTGCTGGGATTACAGGTGTGAGCCACCATGACCAAACTGAAAGATTTTTCTCATTGCCATTATTCATATGTCTTGAACTTACTACATGCAAATAACCAGAAAATTTCCTCTGAGGCTGGACAGTATTCAAATTCATTTGTTCTATAGTCTCTTCAGTTTCTAGTCATGTATTGTTTAAAAATAAGAGAGAAATGGAAATATTCTGGAACTCTACCCTGCTGCAAAAATTCCAGATATTTAGGAAAAGAGTCAATTCAAAGATCCTGTGATAATCTGAGTTTATTATATAGTGCTTTGGTTATAAGTAAAGGGACCAGAATCAAGTAACTGATCCAATGAATAAAGTTGGATAGCTTCCTCACCACACACACACACACACACACACACACACACACACACACAGAGTGAGGAAACTAGAAATTACCCAGTACTGCCAACCAACAGGCTATCTACAGATCTTAACCAAAGTGGTGGATTTCAAGAATGCATTAAAACAAGCAAAACAAGTTGTCCCATTTTCTACTTGGGTGGGTCACCTGTAGGGCTTTTGACACTTACAAATATCTGATGTTTGACATTATCTAAATCAGTTAAGACTGTGAATAGCCTCCGAATATAGTAACATTTTACATTTAGGAGATTTAAAAATATATATTTTCAGAAAGAGTCCATATGAGAAAAAAATAGCTTGTTTACAAGTTGGCTGAGGTCTACTCAGTATGATTTTAGGATTTCTAGGTAGAAGCTCCATTCCAAAAATACAGATATATTTAATTATCTTTTGTAATTCAAATACATTCATTGTTGAGGGTCAGTCTTTTAGGTCTGAAAGGATTTTGGTCTTATAATATCCTGTTAAAAAATGAAAGCTTAGAAAGTTGACATCATTATCAGCTGAAATAAGCCAGGAGCCAACTGTGAGCTCTTGTGCAAATAATGCATTTGATAGTGGACTTGGAGGTCAAGATGTTCCAAGGTAGAAGACAGATACATTAAAACAGGGTGGATCTGCACTTCTCTCGACTGAAAATTCGGATGAATTGAAGAGTTAAAGTTAAAAAACAAGAACGCTTTAGAATACAAACTTTAAAAGCTGCTTTAGAATAGTTATAAAAACCATTTCTCTCTCTCTCTCTCTCTCTCTCTCTCTCTCGTGTGTGTGTGTGTGTGTGTGTGTGTGTGTGTGTGTGTGTTTAGCTATCTGGATTCAAATAACTTTACACAAAAGAAAATGTTCTTACTACCAAAAATCACTCAAAAAACTACAAGAAAATTAAATGACATACTGGGAAAACAATCACCTCAGACGTAAGAGCTGATTTTTTTATATTGATTTAAGCAAACCTAAGACATGATATCTTAGAAATAACAAATTTACAGAAGACTAAATGTTATATTCATGGGAACAAATTTATAGACAAATAAATATCATGTATTTTAGTCCTCGACAGAGTCATGGAATCATACAGAAAAATGTATAAGTCTTAAATAATAATCTTATGTTGGCAATGAGTGATTAAAAAATAATCATGTGATCTCAAGGGTTCTAGTCCATTTAATGGGTCTTGCGATTTTCCATATCAGTAGAATCACTTGATTAGAGGTGGCTCTAAGGAGGACCTGCTCTTACTGAGCCATTTCTCAAAGGCCATTAGGATTTAGCTAGTAAACAAAAGGTGATTAATGTAGCATGGCTACTGTCACTTTTGTGGCAGTGTAAACACATAGCTTTTGCGAAGGTGCTACATTAAAGGAAACATATATGTCTGCATTGTTCTGTGTAAATCGCAAGATAATTCTTAGGGACCAACTTATTTTCTGGCAAAGATAAGTGATTTTGTGTTTCCCTTCTTTTGTAGTTTTCTCCCTGACAGCCTGTTTGGCTGTGAACAAATGAGGATAGTTAACAAAATGTATGTTTGCATACTTTTTAAACCTCTACATTAACCTCACTTCAGCTTCTTTCCTGCTTAGATCACAAAGGTTGTCATGTTAGAGATTGACCAACAGATCAGTTTTCTCTATATTATCTAAATTGCACATTGTCTGTTCACCAGAGCTCTTACTCTGGTTAACTCTAGGTTAATTGTGTTTCTTTTTCTGAGGAAATATATCATAACCATCTTGTTTATCTGTTGTTTTAGCTGTAATTTTGATCTTATAGATAAAAATTTTTATAAGATCTTACAAAGATCTTACTGAAATCTTATAATGTCTTATAGATCCTATAGTTCCCTTAAAAGGGAACGATAATTTGGAATGCTTTTCTCATAAATAAACACAAATCAGAATTTATTTCAGATGATGACAAGATCTCAGATTGGGGTCTGCATATAGCATCTTGAGTGTCCAAAATAGCTTTCTATGAATTTGGCATCATTTAGATTCCAGTCTAATAATGGAGCACCCAGTCACATCAACGCCTGAGTCTATGCTGGGTGATGACAGTGTTTGTGCAAGGTAGATGCCAGGTGACTGCACAATGAAGGTTTCTGAGTAGTTGAAATCTGTAAGTCTTGAGTCAATCAGTATATCTGCACCACATTCATTTGGCAAATGGCTGCTTTATGCAAATGTTTCTAATACTGACCTACAATAATTCAACCAAGGTAAGTGATCACTAAATAAATATGCAATAAAGAAATTTGCTGCTTTCAATTTTAGCAATCAATAAGATAAGAGATATTTAATGTTGATTTTAACCAAGCCACTATGCTAGCTGGAATTTTAAGCAAAGAAAATAGCCTTTTTCTTTTTTTATGTCTTAGATAGGCACTTGAAGATTGTTTGTTGGGTAAATTGTGATTATTCTGAGCTAACTGTTTTAATGATTCTGCTTTATATAGTATATAAATTTAAGAGGCTATTCTTACATTAGTAGGATTCATGTAAGTATACATAAGCAGATCAAATATAAAACCAGATCTAAGAGTACATATTTCTGTCATCAAACTTAGTATCATTGATCACATTTAATTACTAATCTGAATACTTAAAATTTTTTTGCTTGATTGTTCTTGGATTTTTTAAAAAAATTATTTTACTTTAAGTTCTGAGGTACATGTGAAGCTTGTGCAGGACTGTTACATAGGTATACACACGCCATGGTGGTTTGCTACCTCCACCCCACCGATCACTTGCATTAGGCATTTCTCCTAATGTTATCCCTCTCCAATCTCCCCACGCCCTGCTATCCCTCCCCTAGCTCCCCAACCCACAACAGACCCCAGTGTGTGGTGTTCCCCTCCCTGTGTGCATGTGTTCTCCTTGTTCAATACCCACTTATAAATGAGAACATGCGGTGTTTGGTTTTCTGTTCTTGTGTCAGTTTGCTGAGAATGGGGGTTTCCAGGTTCACCTGTGTCCCTACAAAGTACATAAACTCGTCTTTTTTTTATGGCTGCATAGTACTCCATGGTATCTATGTGCCACATTTTCTTTATTCAGTCTATCATTGATGGGCACTTGGGCTGGTTCCAAATCTTTGCTATTGCAAACAGTGCCGCAATGAACCTACGTGTGCAACTGTCTTTATAAGACGACAATTTATAATCGTTTGGGTATATACTCAATAATGGGATTGCTGGGTCAAATGGTATTTCTATGTCTAGATGCTTGAGGAATCGCCACACTGTCTTCCACAATGGTTGAACTAATTTACACTCTCACCAACAGTGTAAAAGTGATCCTATTTCTCCACATCCTCTCCAGCATCTGTTGTCTCCAGACTTTTTAATGATCACCATTCTAAGTGGCATGAGATGGTATCTCAGTGTCGTTTTGATTTGCATTTCTCTAATGACCAGTGATGATGAGCATTAGAGTGAACCAGCAACCAACAGAATGGGAAAAAATTTTTGCAAGCTACCCACGTGACAAAGGGCTAATATCCAGAACCTACAAAGAACTGAAACAAATTTATAAGAGAGAAACAAACAATGCCATCAAAAAGTGGGCAAAGGATATGAATGGACACTTTTTGAAAGAAGACATTTATGTGGCCAACAAACATATGAAAAAATGTTCTTGGAATTTTACTGGGTTTCATGGCTGTATTTATGTTTTAAATTTAAAATACTTAGTTTCATTTGTATTTAATATTATACCTAAGGGATTTTAGTCTAAGCATTTTTTTCTTTAAGTTGTATCTAAATATTATTGATAAATGAAAGTTTTGCAAAAAAACTCACTAAAACAACAACCAAAGATTCCTATCCTTTACTCAAAAGATCATGAAGATTATTGGAGAGAGAGATCCAAGATGGCCGATTAACAACAGCTCAGGATTGTAGTTCCCAGTGAAAGCGCAGAGAGCGAGTGGATGCTGCACTTTCAGACCAATTTTTGTTGCCCACAGACTGGGAGATTCCTGGTGGAGGAGCCACATGGGTTGCCTGCGTGACTTTTTTAGCCAGCACAGCTGTTTTGCCGGTGCCCTGGCATGGCGCTTCTCGGCGCGGAGTATACGGGACGGGGTGCCCTTTGAGTCTGGCTCAGCTTGTCCCATCCCCACAAGGAGAACAGCAATTGGAAGCGCGGAGGACTGAGAGTTTCACAGTAAGCACAACTGAACCCGAGAAGGTCAAGCTCTGTGGGGAAGGGGCGTCCGCCAAAGGAAAACTAAGAAACAGAAAAAACTTCATCACCAGGCAGAGAGATCCAAGATGGCCAATTAACAAGAGCTCAGAACTGTAACTCCCAGTGAAAGCACAGAGAGTGAGTGGAGGCTGCAATTTCAGATGAATTTCTGTGGCCCACAAACTGGGAGATTCCTGGCGGAGGAGCCACACGTGTCACCAGCGCAACTCTTTTGGCCGGCACAGCTGTTTTGTTGGCGTCCCTGCGCGGCGCAGTGCTTCTCAGTGTGGAGTATACACAACAGGGTGCCTTTGAGTCGGGCTCGGCTGGTCCCATCCCCACAAGGAGAACAGCAATTGGAAGTGCTGAGGACTGAGAGTTTCACAGTAAGCACAACTGAACCCGGGAAGGCCAAGCTCTGTGGGGAAGGGGCATCTACCAAAGGAAAACTAAGAAACAGAAAAAACTTCATCACCAACAAGCCAGACATCCACTCAGACCCAATCTGAAAATCAGCAATTACAAAGACAACAGGTGGATAAATCCACAAAAATGGGAAGAAACCAGTGCAAAAAGGCTGAGAACACCCGAAATCAGAATGCCTCTCCTCCTACAGGGGATCGCAGCTCCTCATCAGCAAGAGAACAAGGCATGACTGAAAATGAGTGTGACGAACTGACAGAATCAGGCTTCAGAAGGTGGATAATAAGAAACTTCTGTGAGCTAAAAGAACATGTACTAACCCAATGCAAAGAAACTAAGAACATTGAAAGAAGATATAATGAAATGCTAACGAGAATGGACAACTTAGGAATATAAATGAATTGATGGAAC
>CAUYLG010013704.1:0-94114 GCA_963573385.1 Cacajao melanocephalus
ACCACTGGTTGGTTTTTATCGCCAATTTAATATTTTTAAATCAATATTTTTTAAAAAAAAAAAAAATTAACATTATTATACCCAAAAACCAAATATAACAACCACAGTTGTTTTTATTTTTGTTGGGGGGGGTGGGGGGAAGCACAGATTTTAACATAACAAAACGTAATTGAGATAAAATATTTAGCAGGCATTTAGGGTTAATCCATGGATTCATTCAACAGGTCTTCATGGATGCTTAAACTACACTAGGCATACTTTGTCCTTAGGGTTGAAGGCAAAGAAATGAACAAGATAAACAGGATCTTCGATGTCAGAAAATTCACATTCCAGCATGGGGAGACAGACTGTGTGCAAGCAAAAGTTAAATAATGTACTGTATGAGTTTCCTCCTTGTTGTGACATGTAACACATGTCACAAGCTTGGTGGCTTAACACACACTTAGTATCTGAAACTTTTGGAAATCAGAGGTCTAAAATGCTTCTTCAGGGCTGACACCTTACGGAGGGTAAATGGAGGACCTGTTCCTTGTTTCTCTCATCTTTTGGAGGCTTCCAACTCATGGAATACTCTTCCATGTTCACAGCCAGCAGCATAGCATCTTTATCTCTGTCTGACCTCTGTTTCACCTTCAGATCGTCTATTGTTCCAAGCTTCCAGTTTCTGTCTTATAAGGATATTTTTATTACATTGAGCTCACCTAGATATGTGAGGATACTCTCCCCATCTCAAAATTTTTATCATATCAACCAAGTCAGTCTTACCACATAACGTAAGATGTGAACATATGTAGGGGGCTGTTATTCTGTCCTCTACAGCAGGGGTCCCCAAGCCCCCAGGCCATGGACCATTTTTCGTTAAGGACTGGGCCAGCAGGAGGTGAGTGGCGGGCCGATTACCACCTGAGCTCCACCACGTCAGTTCAGTGGTGGCATTAGATTCTCAGAGGAGTGTGAACCCTATTGTGAACTGTGTATGTGAGGGATCTAGGTTGCCTGCTCCTCATGACAATCTAATGCCTAATGATCTGACGTGGAACAGTTGCATCCTGAAACCGTTCCCCTACATGGAAAAAAAATTATCTTCTGTGAAATCAGTCCCTTGTGCCAAAAACATTAAGGGCTGCTGCTCTGCAGGTTGCCTGACTTATTATTGAGTGGGGAGATACTTTTATATATTCTAGATACAAGTGAATTCTCTGCTCTATTGGTTGAAAATGTTTTCTCTCAATCTGAAGCTTGCTTTCTGAGTTCTTCATGGTGTCTTGAAGTCCCTGCCAATACATTCTTTTGCAGTTCTTACATTTTGTGTTCTATGTAAGAAACTTTTGCATAACTCTAGCTGGCAAATATTTGCTCCTAAGTTTTCTTCTAAACAAAGCTTCTCTAAAGAGGTAGAAATGAAAGGAGATAATGACAAGGAAGCAGCTACAAGATGATGAAAGGGAAACATTCCTAAAAAGAATTACAAGTTGCAAAGTTTCAAATGGGAGACAGGTTTAAAGGGTGAGGAGAACAGAAGGAGTCCCGGTGTAGGTGACTCATAATTAGCAAGGAAATGTGAAAGAATGGTATTCCAGTAGTAGGCAAAGTGAGTTCACATTTGGAAGAGAGAGTAAAATGTTGGAATTTATTATAAAGCAATGACAAGGCATAAAACTTGAAACACGGCAGTGATGTGATAGGATTTACGGTTTTGTAAAGCTCATCAGAGCCACTGGTGGACGGGACTGCAGGAGGCTGCATTTGGAAGAAGTCCATGGCAGTCGTCCAGGTGAAAGTTGGTCTTGGCTTTAACCAGGTTAGTGGTAGTCAGGGTGGAAGACATTCATTATCTTCTGGACATATGTTGCCAGGGTGCTTCAGGTTTTGGTGGTAATACAAGATGTGACTATATGGTAGGAGTGGGGATTTGATGTTTGCTCTGATTTGGGTTTACGTTAGATTTGGGTACATGTTTGTGAAGAGCGCAGCATCATCCAAAGTGTGTCGGTTGTAACCAAGTTATTGAACTTGGGTAGTGCCCTTGGGCTGTGGATGTATCTTCTGGGATTTCCACCCTGTCTGTGTTACACACACATTCAAGAGTCCTAGGACTGTGGCCAAATGACTGAATGAATCTCAGCTTCTCTTCTGTCTGCACACTGGGCTTTACCCATTGTGTGACTCTCATAAATGGAAGCTCCTTCTCTCTATGACATTGAACAAAATGGCAAATGTGAAAGACCTTCATGCATTGTAAACCTCCATGGAAATGTGAGATTCTATTATTATATTGTGCAGGAAGATAATTATTAATGGCTGGGTGGTAGTGATGATTAAGAAAAAACACTAATAACATGTTGTGTTTACACTGACTTTAGTCCAAAACACAATATCTTCATTGTTGAAGAAGTGTTGAACCAAGTGCTTTTGTATACAAAAAAAGGCATGTCAAATAAGATCACATGTTAAGTATTTTATATATATACACACATCCACACACACACACACACACACACATATATATATATATATATATATACTTTAGACATGTATATGTCTAAAATGATTCCAAAGAACAGCATAGGCTTATTTCATTATCATTGCAACAGCCTCAAGGTTGCCAAACTTGACAGACAAGGTCAGAAAGTTAAAAATAGAGATTCAAATGAAAACACGTTCACTTCCCTCCCCCCATGCTTCAATCACTTAATGACCCTAAGCTGCTTCTCACTGTATGACTCAGCGGCATTGAAAATGAACCAGAGACAGAGGAGAGACAGAGACAGAGAGAAGGACAGAGACAAAGAGAGAGAAAGACAAAGAGAGAGAAAGACAGAGAGAGGGAGAGAGAGAGAGTGAGAGAGAGATCGCTAAGTACCTCCAAGCACGGGGCATTCCTTTATTTCAGGAACATATATTTATTAAGAGCTCTTCTGCAACCTGGAAGGTGTTTGCAGGGTAAGTGAGGGCAATGTCTCCCAGCCCTTATGGTACCAACAGCCTGGGAGGGCTGATCTATCTCAGGATATATCCACACAACCTTGAGTTGTCTGTAAAAATTCAAACTGCATAGGCTCTACGACTGACTTCTAAATAAGGATCTCTGGTGGTACGATTCAGCAGTAGGCATAAAAATGGAAAGTTATTTGAATGCATATTCACGATTTGGGGAGCACTGCATATTCACAATTTGGGGAGTACTGCTTTGGGCAGATGCACTGGGCAGCTGTAGCTACACGGTGTTAGGCTTTTACAAATAAACTTAGCACGGCCCAGGTAGTATTTTCTAGATTCAAGGATGAAGCCTGCCGCAACACATAATGGGAAGGGTCTGTCTTTAGTGAGGCAGACTCGGGTTTTGCTGTCTTATTCTTAGTATCATAGGTAAAGCTGACAGCCACTGCGGAAGGAAAGAAAAAGGAACCACCATGGCCATCTCCTCCTTTTATCTCCAACATCGTAACTGCTCTTCACCAAGAATCAAGAGGAAAAATGGAAAAGGTTTCTCTTGCCGAAAATAAAAATCTCAGAACCAAATGCTTTTTTCTGTCTCTCTCTTTTTGCTACAACTGCCAAAAACTGTGAAGTCAAATTTTTGCTCAACTCCAGTACCAGAATCTCTTTGTTCCTTTTGCTTCATGTGTCAGATTTGGCCTCTTTTATTTTTTGGGGGGGGAAAAAAACTGGAGGAATAAGTTCTAATGTTCCATGGTACTGTAGGGTGACTATAGTTAAAAATAATACAATATATAGTTTCAAATAGCTAGAAGGAGGAAACTGAATGTTCCCAACACAAAGAAATGATAAATGCTTTAGACAATGGATATGCTAATTACTTGGATCTGATCACTGTATATGTATTGGAACATCACTATGTACCCCATAAATATGTACAATTATTACTCGTCAATTAAAAATAAATAAATAAAATGTGGGGGGTACTTTATGCTGTGCTGCCTCAAACTGTCTTTAAATTAAGCACAACTAATTTAAAAGCTATATGAAGGCTGGGTGCAGTGGCTCACGGCTGTAATCCCAGCACTTTGGGACGCTGAGGCAGGTGGATCACTTGAGGTCAGGAGTTCGAGACCATCCTGACCAACATGGTGAAACCTTGTCTCTACTAAAAATACAAAAATTAGCTGGGCGTGGTGGTGGGTGCCTGTAATCCTAGCTACTTGGGAGGCTGAGGCAGGAAAATGCTTTGAACTCGGGAGGCGGAGGTTGTAGTGAGCTGAGATAGTGCCACTGCATTCCATCCTGGGCTACAGAGGGAGACTCCATCTCAAAAACAAACAAACAAATAAAACAACAAGAAGAACAAACAGAAAACATATGAAGATATCTATGTATATCTGTATCTTTTTATCTGTGTGTGGGATAAGTTTGCCATTTTAACAATTTTAAAATGTACAATTCAGTGGGATTCATTACATTTACAACGTTGTATAATTATCACCACCACCTATTTCCAAGCCTATTTGTCACTATAAACAATAACTCTAACTATTAAGCTATATGTCCCCATTGGGCAAATACTTTTTATTTATGAGATAGGGTCTCACTTTGTCACACAGGCTGAAGTGGTGCCATCTCGGCTCACTGCAACCTTGAGATGCAATGGGCATCTCTAGCTAAAGCAATCCTGTACTCAAGCAATCCTCCCAACCCAGCCCTCTAAGTAGCTGGAACTACAGACTTGCACCACTGCACTCAGCTAATTTTTGCATTTTTCATAGAGACAGGGTTTCACCATGTTGCCAAGGCTCATCTCAAACTGCTAAGCTCAAGTGATCTGCCTGCCTTGCCCTCCCAAAGTGCTAGAATCACAGGCATAAGCCACTGTATTAGTCCATTTTCACGCTGCTGATAAAGACATGCCTGAAACCGGGCAATTTACAAAAGAAACAGGTTTAATGGACTCACAGTTCCATGTGCCTGGAGAGGCCTCACAATCATGGTGGAAGGTAAAAGGCATGTCTCACATGGCAGCAGACAAGAGAAGAGAGCTTGTGCAGGGAAACTCCCCTTTTTAAAACCAACAGATTTCATGAGACTTACTCACTCTCATGAGACTTACTCACTATCATGAGAACAGCACAAGAAGGACCTGCCCCCATGATTCACTTACATCCCATTGGGTCCCTCCCACAGGAATTCAAGAGGGGATTTGAGTGGCTACACAGCCAAACCATGTCAGCTACCATGCCAGACTTTTGGGGAAATACTCTGAATAGTGTTCATATGTTGAGTTACCCATATTCTGAGCTAAATCTGTTTCATTATGTATGATGTCTGCATTTAAGGACCAATGTGATCACACCAACCATTCCTACAATTGATCTTGTTGACCAAGACACCTAAACACACATTTCTCCAAGAGTAAAATAGCCCTCAATTTCTTAAGACTCTTAAAATCATGTTGTTGGTTTGTAATCTACATTAACTTAAGTAAATCAATTGTAGATTGTGTTTCCTTTAATTAAGAGTTGGGGGGGGATATCAGGAAATGATGGAAAACAGAATGCATTTTATCTAATTCTACAAGATTGACTGGTAAATTTACAAAAATCCTCCACTCTGGAAAGACTTCTGGTCAGCCAAGATGTATCTGGGTCCACAGCAATTTGATGAATATGGAATTGTGACTAAATTTCAATGGGATGCCTCCAAAACCCAGCATAATGTTCAGTTTCCAAGAAAGATCCCATTAGGTTCAACACATTGTGCTTTACAAAATGAAATTACATATTGTCATACTTCTAAATGCTTTCAAGGCAAACACAAAATGAAAAAAAAAAAAAAAAACTCTAATTGACCACCACATTTAAATAGAAACTTCAAAAAGCACCTGACATCTTTATGTAAAATGTCTTAAAAATTTTTAAGTTCTTTTCACACATTACCTCATTTCCTTTGTGTTCCTGAATCTAAGATGGCTTTCAGCAAACAATTTTTCTAGTGTCCTGGCTTACGTTCATGACCAGACACACATATTATTTTAAAAGCATTGGGTCACAATGTGGAACCAACCCAAATGCCCATCAATCAATGAGTGGATAAAGAAACTGTGGTACATGTATACACAATGGAATACTACTCAGTCATAAAAAGGAATGAATTAATGGCATTCATAACTACCTGAATGGGATTTGAGACTATTATTCAAAGTGAAGTAATTCAGGAATGGAAAACCAAACGTCGAATGTCCTCATACATAAGTGGGAGCTGAGCTATGAGGATGCAAAGACGTAAGAATGACACAATGGAGTCTGGGGAGTCGGGGGGAATGGGGTGGGAATGGGGTGAGGGATAAAAGACTACAGTTTGGGTTCAGTGTATAGTGCTTGGGTAATGGGTGCACCAAAATCTCACAAATCAGCACTAAAGAACTTACTCACGTAAGCAAATACTACTTGTTTCCCCAAAACCTATGGGAATAAAAATATTTTTTAAAGTCCCAATTCATCAATAGTAAATTGTTTTGCAAGTAGACAGCTGCTTATCCCCTAAGTTCTTTTATTACCTTCTTCTTCTAGCCCTAAACTGCCCACCTCATAAACTTGGTGAAAATATATTCTTTCTACCCTCATCATGTGCACTAAACACTTACTGATGCCTATGTCCTAGTGGCAGAGATTCTTAATTAGCTGTTTTGAGGTTAGGGTATAGGCACATGTATTTCAAATACATATATATAGCTGAATACTTTTAATGAAAATTAAATTTTGTGATCCACACACTTAAAGGAAAGTCAAATGAAAACAATGACACTCTCTTTTCCATAAAAAAATTTTTCTTCTCATTTTCTTACATTGTTAATTTCTTATGGAAATCAATGAACTGTCCCATTAAACTTTATCAAGCATAAACATCACCAGTGGGCTTAGGAAAGAAATAATAGTTTGCAACCCACACCCCAAATTTTAGATTCAGGAAGCCTCCTCCCAGGTATAGGATCCCAAATTTTGAATTTCTAACAAGTTGCTGCTTTGTGAGCCAGACTTTGAACATTACTCCTGAAGAACACTCCATGTTCTAGAATTAACAGAAAGTTTCCCAATCATGTCTTGTTTTTCTTCCTCCTGTAAACTAGTATTTAGTTTACTGGTTTGATTAAGGTTATGGTGTCCTTTATATGAAATAAGGCACCTAGCAACTTCTCTGTACTTTATATTGAATTTAATATGGACTTATATGATACCTGCTAGCATTATTTTTAATCGTCTTAAGAGTGGTTGATAATTGCATTCGGGTGGTAATGAATCCCACCATTTATATATGTATAAAAACTTACTAAGTTTTTCAAATCATAAGAGATAATTTCCTAGATCTCTTACTGATATGGTTTGGCTGTGTCCCCACCCAAATCCCATCCTGAATTGTAGTTTCATTGCCACATGTTGTGGAAGGGACCAGGTGGAGATAACTGAATCATAGGGGCAGTTTCCCCCATCCTGTTCTCACAGTAGTGAGTTACTTTTCACAAGGTCTGATGGTTTTACAAGTGACTTCTCTCTTCATTGGGCACTCATTTCTCTCTCCTGCCACCACCATGTGAAGAAAGACATGTTTGCTTCCCTTTCTGCCATGATTGTAAGTTTCCTGAGGCCTCCCCAGCCATGCGGAACTGCAAGTCAATTAAACCTCTTTCCTTTATAAATTACCTAGTGTCCAGCAGTTCTTTATAGCAATGTGAGGACAGATTAATAAATTTACTTAATTTGGGGTTTCACAAAATAATGATTTTCTGATAGCATTGTTCTTTCTGCATATATTATCTGGAATTTTATTTGTAATCATCAATTTTTTAGTTATTCTTAAATTCAGTATATATACGAAAAGTGGGAAAAAAGCATGATTCTTTTATTGATCCAGATTCAGAAAAATGTGATCGTGGCCTAGTAATATAACCAGTGAATTTTATTCTGGGTGTCATGATGAATACATGCACTTTTATGAGTTTATCATTTTAAATCCAGTATACATATTATTCTTACGGATGTTCTAATTGTCCCATTGTAGCTGGGCAGAGTTTCTTCTGGTTGACATTTGGGCCTTTGTGTTTTTATTGTTTCTTTGTTTTAAACATATACATACACAAGCATATGTCTCTCTCTCTTTCCCCACACCCCCGCCAAGAGATATATTCTATCTCTAGAGAAAATACACACACATATGTGTGTATACACACAGACACACACATTTATGTTCTTAGATATAGACTGTTTCCTAATCATGTGTCTATAGAGAATATATATTCTCTATCTATTGAGAGACTGTATCTCTATAGCTCTAACATATCTCTATATCTCCTATCTATCTAACTATCTATCTATCTATCTATCTATCTGTCTATCTATCTGTCTATGTATTTCAAGGTTTGCCCTCTACTGCTGGCCCCAAAGTGCCAGGAGGACATACATATGTATATATGTAAACAAAATCATCAACAATGGTTTTCTTTTTTCTTTTGTTAAAAGATTTTTCTTCTGTGTGCTCTTTGATATTGTAAATTTAGAGCAATGAAGATATATTGTTTTGGCAATCAGACAATTAGAAAAATATGAAAGACTATATTTAGAGGAAATAAGATATCATCTGAAATGGAATACAGAAAGACAGTTCACACACAATAAAGGTGTTTTATGGCCTTGGAATAGTTTCAGGAAGGAACGAAAATGCAGGACTGTTCTTGAATCCCTACAGCCAGCATTTGATCAATTGTACTTTCTGTAGCATATCTGGGAAATGACTGGGAACAAACTGTATGTGGGGATGTAGAATGTGTCAACAAACTTGAAGAGAAATCATTAAGTATTATGTTTGGAGTTCAGCCCAAAGCAAATATTTCTGTATTATAGGTTCTTCTAACAGATGGATGGTATAAGCGGTTCAATACTATTCTTGGCTATGTCCTCATAAAAGCACCAGGAGGAACATGAATGCAGGTAGAAGAGAATTTACCTTAGTTCTTGCAGTGCTAAAACCAGTCTTTCAAAAAGACACTCCATCCACCATGCATCTGCACAGGCATTAGAACTCACATCCCTGGTGTGAGTCCACCACCCAGCTGGTAATGATTCCTGCCTGTAATCTGAAGGGCTTTACACGGGTTTCAGGTCTAATTTCTCCCATGCTTGACTAAGTCTTTCTCTACTCAGATATTTTACCCAAGCCTAAAGCTCAGTGTGCGCTATATTGAGCTAAACATCTTTTTTTTCATTCAAACTGGTCTCTTTTCTTATTTCCTGTGTTAATATCAAAAGTATGTATCCAGCTACACAGGTTAAGACAGTTGAATCCGTATTTTTACCATGGGCACTCTTTATAGAATCCCAGTATTTGGTTAACATTTCGGGCACACTGATTTTTAGTGTTTAAATCAGTTGTCACATCCATTACTTTCTTTTCATTCCCACACCCATCTGCAACTCCAGGGCAAAAAACTGTATCCACTTTAAATCACTGCCTGCCAGTTTTTCCCTCTGGGTCTAAACTTCTCAGAATTCCCACACTTGGTGTTCTATCCTTATGGTAAATCTCAATTAAAAGGTATTTTGCTCAGGACGGTTTAATAGCTGTGTTATGGCTGGGTGCAGTGGCTCACACCTGTAATCCCAGCACTTTGGGAGGCCAAGGTGGGTGAATCATGAGGTCAGGAGTTCAAGACCAGCCTGGCCAATATGGTGAAACCCCGTCTCTACTAAAAAATTCAAAAATTAGCTGGGTGGGGTGGCACCCTATAGTCCCAGCTACTCGGGAGGCTGAGGCGGAGAATTGCTGGAACCTGGGTGAGGTTTGTTGCATTAATGTGCTAACATGCAACTGAATTCATGCATGGGTGAAAGAGTGAAAATCAATCTCAAAAAAAAAAAAAAAAAAAAAACAGTTGTATTATATAAACAAGATTAAGATCCTAGGCTTATCTTTCAAAGCCATAAACACAATCTTTGTTCATCTAATATTTGTTTAATATCTTCCTTCTGCTCAATCAGAATAGTCCTTTGAACTCTGTGTTCTTATATTCATAGTATGTCTGTCTTATGCTTTCACTACATAGATACTAAATAAATGAATAAAAGTCCTCTCAGGTTGACAGGTGGCCTCAGGGACAACTCTCTTCCAAGCAATCGTATGACGAGGAGGGGGATTATCTCAGCTTGAAGTCTTTTCCAGTAGAGGGGAAGGAGATTTATAGTATGATAGAGTTGTTTAAATTTTTTAACAGTGTACAAATATTTTAGACAGTTTACTTGCTGGATTCATTTATCTTTCAATAGACAATAAATAGCAGAGCTTTTGAAATGTTATTCATTGATAGTGCAATCATATATTATTTACCAAGAATGTATAGCGTAATTTCTGCTGCAGTGACTTCCGTGTGATAATGCTGTCACTGAGCTTCACGGAAGCCCCTTGGTGCCCTTCCATCCATCAGCAAAGATATCTTATGGATAGAGCTTGCTACATTGAAATTTAATTCCTCTGTCCTATCAAATCACCTTAGCCCTGTCATACAGTTAGAGAAAGACTTATTTTTTAATTTTTAATTTTTTTTAAGAGATGGTGTCTTGCTATGTTGCCCAAGCTGATCTTGAATTCCTGGGCTCAATGATGATCCTGCCTCACCCTCCTGAGTAGCTGGGACTACAAACGTGCACCACCGTGCTCAGAGAAAGACTCATTTTGGTTTTAGTTGATATGCTGATTAATCTGTTGTTGGAAAATGCAGTGATTATTATTTGTGAAGCTTTGTTGGAAAGACAGAAGCTTGTCCAATTTAAAAAAAATAAATCTACAAAAGATTTAATAAACTAGTAAATATTTTAAAATTGACTTCGCTACATATCTTTTACAAGATGTATATGTGTAGTCAGGGTGTGGTGGCTCACTCCTGTAAGCCCAGCACTTTGGGAGGCCAAGGTCAGTGGATCACCCGATGTCAAATTCGAGACCAGCCTGACCAACATGGTGAAACCTTTTCTCTACTAAAAAATTACAAAAATTACCCAGGCATGGTGGCGTACACCTGTAATCCCAGCTACTCCAGAGGCTGAGACAGGAGAATCACTTGAACCCAGGAGGCAGAGGTTTCAGTGAGCCCAGACTGTGCCACTGCAGTCCAACCTGGGTGACAGAGCAAGACTATGTCTCGAAAAAAAGATGTATATGTGTATATGCATCTTATAAAATATCTGTGTATATGTACATACATATATACAAACACCTACAATGTGTGTATGTATATATATATATATATATGCATGCATACATGTGCACACATACATATTTTATACTTACTATTTTGATATTCTATAAGATTTTGCTTAAGCTAATATGTATAACTAGAATATTGTTGAATAATATAGGGGAAAATAAATATCTTTTTTTCCTATCTTAGTTTCATGGCTAAGGCCCCTATGACAAAAGACACATTAAGCAGAGGAAACAGTACACTTCATTTAATAACAGTTTTAAATGACACAGGAGCCTTCACAAGGCAATGAAGACCCAAAAAACAGGGAACCCTGTGTATTTTTATGCTTAGATGCTTAGGCTTGATAAAGAGTGGACAGTCATGGGAAAGGATGATTGAAGGAAAAATGTACATGATCTAATGGGAACAAACTGGGGAGAACGTAGCAAGGTAGCAAGGTCTGTGTGTTCAGATTCTCCTCTGTGTCCTTTTGTCTTCAGAGATAAGAATGTTCTATTCCTCTTGGTACAGAAAGTTACCTCTCATAGGAGGGTCTTATGACCTGGCTTTAGGGAAAAAGGATGGGGTGAAGGTCAGAGAGAACCTTCCTGTTTCTGCTGTTTTCTCAAAGGCTAAGTTGCCATATCTTGGGGTGTTATGCCCTATCAAGAATGCTCATTAAGTAGTTCTTGATAGGGCATACCACCCCAAAATATGGGGTGGCTTCTTTCTGTAGTTATAGACTGTGATAAATTAATTAGCCCTATATAGGACAGACACAAATTTTTTGAAAAGAGTAACTGGCAGTCGACCAACAATAAGAAATGTAGTTAACAACACACTGTTCTCATGACATCTGATGCGTCTGTGCAGTAGCACTTATAGTGTGTCCATAAATCAGCAGGGACCCTACTTTGTGGAGGCAGGTAGATGCACAAATCCTCATACCCTCCCCTATAAAGATAGAATACAAATTGTGGGGGATGGGCCCCAGAATGTGCCTCAAATATAATACATATATGCTGAAAATATTAGGTCAAACTTTACATAAAACAGAGAAAACCCCTTGTTTAAAGCACATAAGAAAACCTATAATAATCTGATGATGTTGTGGGACAGGAAAGAAACTTCCATCAGACTCAAATGATCAATATGATAGGAATTCACCCTATGAATCTAATGCGGTAAAATCAGAAGTTAGTGCAAATAATTAGATTTTAAAAATCTGTATGTTATAACAGATTCATCCCTACAGCCTCCAGAAAGGAATGCAACCCTGCCAATCTCTTGATTTCAGCCACGGGAGACCCTAAGAACAGGACCAAGCTAGGCTCCACTGCAGCAGGATTTCTGACATACAGAACCCTGATATAATAAATGGCTATTCTTTTATGCTGCTAAATTTCTCGTAATTTGTTATGACAAATTTAACAAAATGTATACAGCAAACAGACAAATGCAGAAAGGGAACATAATAGTCATAACAGACATGTGCAAACACACAAACACGTTTTTATTTATATATACAAAAAAATCGATACGTAATAAAGTTCACGAATCAAGAAGGACATAAAGGATGGTTTTAAGTACATCAAAGAAATCATCTGTCCAAGGTGGACTGAACGGCAAGTCTACCACCTAAAATGAGTGAATAATTTGTGTTTTTATACAAACTCTCCCAGAGAGCAGAAATAAATGTTCGTTTGGTCTTTCTACACAGCTACTATTCGTGGTTGCTAAAACTAGAAAATCTCAACAAAGAAAAATTACAGCCTATCAGATTTTGTACAGAGACAGACACAAAAAACATGATTAATACCTAACGGCAAATACAAAAACAGTATAAAGAATATACTGAATATCAAACTAAGCTTAACATTAGAAAGTTAAATTATTTAATTTACTACATGAAAAAATTAAACACAAAACAGGGATAATCTTACAACACAAAGAAAAATGTCTTGAACCAATTTATGATTTTATGTTATCAGATTACAGAAAGAAATAAACATTTCTTTATCTGAAAATGGTAGTTTATTTATATCTTACTCCAAACATTATACATAATGATAAAACATTAGAAGTCTTTTGTCTAAAGACAGAACAAACCAAAGATAGCCAACTTCATTTCTATTCAATTTTGGATTCAATGCAGTGAACGTAAGGAGGACAGGAAACTCTGATATTGTTCTTGGGTAAATGAAACCGTCCAACCTTTTCAACAGTTTTTAACCTGAGAGTGTATATCCAAATATGCAAATAAAATATAGTCCAGTAAATACATTTCTAGGTGGAAAAACTTTTGCATTTTTTTTTCAAGAAGAGACACGCACAGAATGCTAATAGCTAAACTCTTTATATAAGGTCAATTCAAATATCCAGCTTCTGAAAGACTTAAATATCTTGTGGCATAACCATTGGATGGGGTTCCATGTATCAGTGGACATGAATAAACTACAGCTCCAAGTACCTTCATGGTTAAAATAAAAAAACATACTATTCAATGAAAAAGGAAATGCCAGGTCAAGAAGACCATAGGATGATCCCATTTATAAAAGATCAAAAGCAGACCATATAATATATTCTTTGGGTTATCCTGGTAGTGACAATTTTGTAGAAATAAAATTTAGTAAAGGAAGGAAATAATGAATGAGATTCACAAAAGTGGTTACCCTTAGGACAGGTTCAAAGAAATACAATTTATAAAAGGAATTGAGAGGAATCCAAAAATCTTCATCATGTTCTAATTTTAATACAAGTTGTGCACAGAAAGATGTTCATTTAATTATTCACATCCATATTATGAAACATTAGCTAATAAGAAAAAACAAAAATAAAAGATTAAAATTGTCTATGGAAGTTGGAAGTAGAACTGCACAAAACTTGAGGTATAAAAAAATGATACATCCTTGCAGTAATTGTAGGTCAAATCCAGCAGTTTAACAATGGGAGTAATCACTAACCTTAAATTTTCTAATCCGATGAAAACGAGGAATTTAAATTTGTGGTCAAGTACCAGACAGACATGAAAATAATTGTTTATCTGGAATGAAGAAAATTATACGTGTTCTAATTCTTCCCAGTCTTATGCTAAGAGATCTTTCATTAACTGGAACAAATTAATCTAAATAATTAAGTCTCAATATTTATAAAGGCATTTTATTAAAATGGTTTTTAAAACTAATGCTCTACCATTCTCAGTTGCCCTGTCTGGAGAAATTATTACTGATTATACATTTCACTGGTGGTTTCCAGAGAGGAATGAACACGTGGGGGTTGTTTTGCAAGAAAGTTCCCGGCTACCTCCCCTGAGAGTTCTGATGTATTGGCTATGTTACTGGAATTGGTACATAGCAATTATTCAAATTGCAAGTACAGCTAAGAGACGCAATAAAGCTTCTAAAGGAGTTCCCTCGTGTATGCAAAACTATTTTAACAGCAGCACACATTATTTTAACACAGAGAAGCAAAATTCATCTTCAAAAAAGAACTGCTTTTCACAGAATTATTTGTTAAATCATGACTGGCAGAGGGTGAAATCCACAAACAAGAAGAGATGGTGGATCTTTTCTAGCTGATCAGGGGAGTTGAGAGTTGAAGCATCCGGAAGAAAATTTCATGTTAGGATAGACAAAAGGTAGTCAGCAAAAGGGATAGATGTTTGATTTAAAAGGCTTATTTTTCCATCTTACCCCATATGATAAAATGCCCTCAGTTTCTCCTCAAATCCTCAGTTAAATCTAATAAACACCCCCTACCCCCCCTCCCACACACACTCTTCTACACATAGTTGAATGATTTTTTTTTTTAAAGCATGGTCTCACTCTGTTGCCCAGGCTGGAATGCAGTGGCATGATCGTAGCTTACTGAAGCCTCAAACTCCTGGGATCAGGGATCCTCTAACCTCAGCCTGCTGAGTAGCTGGGACTACAGGCAGGTGGTACCATACCCAGCTAATTTTTCTGTATTTCTTGTAGAGACAGCGTTTAACCATGTTGACTAGGCTGGTCTTGAACTCCTGTGCTAAAGCAATCCTCCCACTTTAACCTCTCAAAGTTCTGGGATTACAGGCGTGAGCCACTGTGCGTAACCTTGAGTGGATTTCTGAATTGAGAAGTAGCCCAGTTTTTCATGTTGGTAAGTGAGGTGGAAAACACATCATCCATAAAGGACAATAGGTAAAACTGCCACCAAATATAACCATATTTTAACCCGAGTCCTCATCCATCCTCTGCAAGTAATTGGCAGACATGTTTGGACAGGGGGTTGGAATTCCAGAGCGACTAAAGTTCAGATTTGAGTCCAGATTATTTCTTTATTTACTTTCATTATGAGGATGCCAATTCCATAGGCAGTAATTCCAGAGTCAGGGATCTGGGTTGCTTTTGCTTACAGTTTCCTCCAGGAGCCTAAAATGGTCCCTGGTGCACTGCTGGTGCAGGTAACCATCTGTTGGATGAATGCATTTTCAGGGATAGAGAAACCCATATTAACTCAACATAATACAATTATGTGGCTGGAAATATCACAAGTCTGACCACATGTATTTCACCTTGAAGTCTGTACAAACAGAGATTATGGATGAAAGTTTCAACATCTTGTTCTCTAACTGTTGCATCTTTTTTCCCCAAAATACATTGGAGAGTTTGTTCAAGTCTGTGGTATCCATAGTGGCTGCAGGGCTGCAAACCCCACATCTACCCTATGGGACTGAGAAACTCAAATCCCCAAGTTCAGAACAGGGATAGGTTTTGTATTCAGATTTGTAACTGAGTAGGGTCAGGGTTTGGGTTTAAGTTCAGATTCAGGTAACGATTCAGATCAAAAAAGATTTTGAGTGTGTGTATGGATTTTAGCCCAGGCTGGGATCTCATAGTCAGGAGTCAAGGAGCAAAATAAAGATCAAAGGTCAAGGGTTAGGATAGGTTTCAGGTATGAATGAAGGTTCATATTAGGATTTGGGTTCAAGTTCAGGTTGGGGCATGGTTAGATCACTAATTGAATGTCAGGGTAGGAGCAAAGTTCAGTGTTATGTTCAAGGGATTACATTCATTATTAGGGACAATGATCAAAGGTCAGGATTAGGATCAAAGGCCATGAATTTGGTGGATGCCTTCAGTGTTCGGATCAGGGGTCAAGAGTCAAGAGTTACTGGCAAAGTCAAGGGTAAGTTCAAAGGTTTACATTAAAGTTAGATTACCTGTTGGGTTGGCATTGCTTTTGAGTTCAGATTTGGATTCTTTATCAAGGTTGGGTAAGATTAGGTCTCATATCAAGTCACTGGTTAGGGTTTGGGTTCAAATTTGGGTCCAAATTCTCGTTTTCTGTTCAGGGTCATGGGTCAACTCAACGGTCAAGAAGCAATGGTCAAAGGCCATGGGTAAATTTAAAGGGTTCCATTTCTGTTTAGGGTCAGTATTAGGTTTAGAGTTAGAACACTACATGGGACCCTTATCACTTTCATCTTTATGATAGAAAATCATAATCAGAAAAACACATGGAGAAGGGAAAACTTAATAATCTATGCATATTTTTAGTAGACATAATTGTTGAAAGATATCAGTAATTAATGATTATAATAAGCTTCAACACGGCACAGGAATATTTTTAGCACAAAAAATATTAGAGAATGGATGCTTTATGATATAGTGATCTAGCCAATGTACTCAAAGGAATTCTGATGCATGACCTCTAAGAGTTCACATTAACATTAACCCTAGGCAATACCACCTGTGAGCTACAGAGATTATGTGTGTGTGTGTGTGTGTGTGTGTGTGTACTTCACAGCACTGATGTTGAAGCTTGGTTTTGCATTATCCAATCCACCCATGTAGAGACACTACTGGATGAGGCTGGATGCATGTCACAGATTTAGCCACCTCTATGAATGGGAAACATATAGATTGAAAATGGTTCCCAACAGACATTCCATCTGCGTGGAGAAGGGAACGGAAAGGAGTACCTCAGCCACAGAGCTCTGGGAGTGCAGGACTGGAACAGTGTGACAGGAAATTTGTAAAACACTGCATGTGGAGGCAGGGAGAATGCAAAAATATTTAATATAATAAATACCTAAATACTTAAATTTGGGAGTGCAAAAATAGAGTGATGGTGAAAAATCAGGTCACTCAGATGGGGCAAATGTTCTACTAACCCTTCCCATTCTAAGCTGAATTATTTGATGGTTCAGAATTATTTCTGTCTTATAAAAATATGTGTAAGATATTAAGCTTTCCCTTTTTCAAGCATCTTTCTAATTATGATTTTCAGTTATAATAAAGAAAAAAGATAAGGGTCCCATGTAGTATTCTCAATTCCCAGTTATGTTCCAGAATTAAAATAACACAAGAAGAAAAAAAAGAAAAACGTCAGGAAGAAACACCTAAAATAATGTGGTTTACTTAGCAACACTACTCTTTAGGATATGGTGTATCTGCAAGCTGCCCTATTTTTAACTACCTGGAAGTTCTTTCTGCGTAGATGTTAATTTTTTAAACTCTTTTCTGGACCTAAATGTCTTGCCAAGGTAAGATAGCATTTAGATACTGATGAGAGCTCATACTCACCTGAGAATGGGCAGGAATGTGTGGAAAAATACAAAATGTCATCTCATCACTTTTAGTGCCTCAGCTCAGCCACCTGCAAGGCTACTGAGATCACACTGTTGTAATATTAAATATGCTGGGATACACTGTTTCTCATGCATTTTTTATCCAGTACTAGGAACTTCATTTCATTAGGAAAAAAAAATCATTTCTCATACTGGCTTATTGAAATAAAGCAATTATTTTCAGGGATCAAATCAGTGCCTATAACTTTATTTTAAATGTATGCTATACCTTCAACCACTATCAGATTTAAAAAGCACTTCGTATCTCATAACTACATTTTTCTTAAACTTTGTGTTTTAGTCTACTAATTAAGCTGCAATTTAAGAGAGAATTTTGGAGAGCTAAATAGTCGAAGCAAACTGAGCCTTGGAGTGTGCTATAACACAATACACTGTGTTATAAGAAACTAGTTTTGTTGCCTTTAGTAAAATCACCTAATAGCTACTGTACTGCTAATAATTGGGGGGAAATAGTAGAATCACATCTTTATGAAGATTTGATGCTGCAAAAATATCCCACTGTTTGGTTCTATTCTCTAGGGGAAAAAAAAACAACTTTTTTTAGCTAAACAAAATGGGATCCACATTCATAAATTACTTTAAAATGCCTTTCTTTTATCACTCTATTATAATCTATCATGGTAACAGAGAAGCTGTTATAACATGAAGAGCTGGAATAATAAATCACCAAAGCTAGGTTATGGCTTGAAAAGTCTTCCTGAGATAGCATAAGTCAATGGAAATCTCACAGTGAGGAAAAGGATAAAATGTTAGGGCTCGGTGTGGTGTCTCATGCCTGTAATCCCAGCACTTTGAGAGGCTGAGGCAGGAGAATCACTTGAGCGCAGGAATTCAAGACCAGCCAAAACATTACGAGACCTCGTCTCCACAAAAAAAGTTTTTTAAAAATTAAATTAGCTGGATGTGATGACGTGTGCCTCCAGTCCCAGCTACCTGGGAAGCTGAGGCTGGAGGATCACTTGAGTTCCGGAGGTCGAGGCAGCAGTGAGCCATGAGGGCACCACTGCACTCCAGCCTGAGACCCGCCCCCATCCAAACAAACAAACAAACAAAAGAGAAAATGCTGTTCTGGATCTTAGGCTAGCTGTGTGTGTGTGTGTGTGTGTGTGTGTGTGTGAGTGTGTGTGTGTGTGGTGCTGAAAGACGGACTGCTTCATGTTCTAAGGAATATTTCCTAAGAAATAGCAATTAAAATCTTAGAGTGGTCTAAGCAAGAATTTAAACCTGCAAATTAATTCAAGGAAAAACAAACACCAGAAAACTTCCAGTGGTCAGATTGCTTTTGACAACTGAACTCTTCCTATGAGCTACCTCAGGTTGTAAAATCACTTTGAATAAAGTAAGTTGGGATACAAATAGGATAAAATGAGGTGCTGACTCTTGAATTTCAGGAAGGAAGCATGGTAAATATTAACAGTTCAGACATCTGGGGCTAAGAACTAGAAAAATGTCATTGCAACTTTGTAGCTGAGAACACAGACTTCCAAAGAAGAGAATAATCTCCCAAGGTCTTCCCTTGTTCTTTGATGTGATTGCAAAATGATTAAAAATTCAAATATTGCCAAATGCCTGATTTATGAAAATGAATGCACCTTTGCCTGACTGCTGAATACTGATGAAGGAATCAAGTTAACCTGGGATTACCCAAAGGAATCGAGAAAGCCAGACTGGAATTCAAGAGCAGTTGCTCCCTGTCCCTATAAGGTAAAATGAAAACTGTATCTTAATTAGAAATATTAAAATAACAACCACTATACAAGTAGAGTGAGTTGATTTCAGGGAGCAGGATGTTAAGAAAAAGGAAACTCTTAATGCACAAGGTGAAGGGATAAAATGGTTTCTACAAATTAAAAAGGACAAATAGGCCAGGCAGGGTGGCTCACACCTATTCATGCCAGCACTCTGGGAGGCTGAGGTGGGAGAACTGCTTGAGCCTAACAGTTTAAGACCAGCATGGGCAACATAGCAACATCCTGTGTCAACAAAAAATTTAAAAATGACCCATGCAAGGTGGCACGCACCTGTAGTCCCAGCCACTTGGGAGGCTGAGGCAGGTGGATCACTTGAGCCTGGGAGGTCAAGGCTGCAGTGAGCTATGATTGCACCACTGCACTCGAGCCTGGGTGACAGAGTAAGACCCTGTTTCAAGAAAATAAATAAATAAATAAATAAATAAATAAATAAATAAATAAAAGTATAGATAGACAAATTATTTGCAGTGGGGACCAGCCACATCAGAGAGGAGTGGTTAACTAATTGTCCATAACTATGTGCACTACCATTTCAGGATTATTACTTAGACTTGGAAAAGGCATGACAGGCTGGGCATGGTGGTTCACATCTGTAATCCCAGCACTTTGGGAGGCTGAGCCGAGTCAACATGGGATTAGGAGACCAACCTGGTCAACACGGCAAAACCTTGTCTCTATTAAAAATGGAAAAATTAGCCGGACGTGGTGGCATGCTCCTGTAGTCCCAGCTACTCAGGAGGTTGAGGTGGAGGTTGCAGTGGGCTGAGATCATGCCACTGCACTCCTGCTTGGGAGACAGAGCAAGACTCTGTCTCAAAATGAAAGAGAAGGAAAGGAAAGGAAAGGAGAGGGGAAGGAAGGGGAGAGGGGAAAGGGAAGGCATGAGAATAATGGTGATATCTTCCTTGATTGGGCTTTTCCTGGAGGAGCCCACTGGGTGAGTAAAGGTGGGAAGCCAGTGTTCTGGGTACTCAAAGCCAGCTGTAAGGGGTGTGTTCACCAACCTTAAGATTAGTTTATAGACAGGAATGTGATAAGCAGAATTGTAAAGGCGTCCATTCAAGATTCTTATTTCCCTGGTTATTAAATCAAACATGAATCTAGGTACTGTTGTGAATTGTCTTTATAATTAAGGTTACTAGGCAGCTGATGTTAAGATAAGCTGATTATCCTAGAAAATCCAATCGGGTCCAACGTAATTGCATGACACTGAAAAGCAAGAAAATGGTGGAACAATCAGTCCCAATAAGCCATGCAACATGAGAAATGAGAGAAGAGGTAGAAAAGGAAGTCGGAGAGATTCAGAGCATTAGAAGCTGCCACTGCTGGCTTTGAAGAGGGAGGAAGGAGGCCAGGAGTCAAGGATTGCTGCAGTCCTCACGAAGACAAAATTTAACCTCAGCCAATAGCCTGTGAGGAAACAGTAACCTCAACCCCATGGAACTAGATGTAGTCAACAACCCAAATGTTCCTGGAAGTGGATGCATCGCTGGAGTCTGGAGGAAGAAACACGTCCCTACTGCCAACATACCGAATTCAGTTTTGGGAGGTGATGAAGAGAAACCATCTGAGCTACTTAGACTTCAGAGCTTCAGAATGGTGAGATAATAAATGTGTTTGTTTTAAGCCACTACAGGTGGGATGTGTTATAGGAATAATAAGAAATGCATACAAGGACATGCAGGCAGTGTGAATCCCCTGGATAAACTTGAGGTTCCAATAGACGGGATTTGGAGAAATAAGGATTTGTAGAAAATGCTCAAAAATATGCTTACGTGAAGTCTGAGATGCTCAGTACCCACAGGGTGGTAAACTTGCCTTCCACATTAAAGAGGTAACTTGAATATAGTGACTATTTCTTCCTAGGTCACTGTGCCCTTCTAGTAAAATATCCACATTAACCGAGGCATATTGCAGCTTGCCATGATCATTTAAGGATAGAACTGCCTTGTTACTCTATGCCTAACTAGGAATCCCCAGACAACATCTTTAAGAACTGAAATAGGTCAGGGAGGTTTGAGAGCAAAATGTAACTGTGGGTGCCATCTTCAAGCACAAAGTTTATAAATGCATGATTCTATATCTTCTGTACATGATGGAAATAACCCAGAAGTTCAATAAACAGACCCATCTGTTTTGAGGACACCCCTTTTGCCTCAACAACCCTGGATCTGGAATGAACAAGGTAGCTCAGATCACCTGGCATGGACATGAAATGTCTGTTGTGTTATAATGCAAAAAGTTGCTGCCAGTCCAACCAGGAGTGGGAGGCTTCCCTAACTTCTTACAGAACTCACAGACAGTAGTATTCTAAAACCCTCAGAAACAGTGACACACCCTCTGCTGTGAGCAGTGAACTGCTTTATGCTCTAAGAAACTTGCATATCTTCCTAGCCACCCCCAACGCTAAGCAGTGCCCTACCGCTGACATGCAGAATCAGTTCACTTCAAAACACAAGTGAATAGGGTGTAAAAGTTCACATCAATTAGAAGATACCCAAATTAAGGCCAGGCTTGGTGGCTCACGCCTGCAATCTGAGCACTTTGGGAAGTCAAAGAGGGAGGATTGTTCAAACCCAGGAGTTCGAGACCAGCATGGGAAATAGAGCAAGATTGTCTCTAAAAAAAATTAAAATAAAAAGTAATCTGGCATGGTGGCACATGCCTGTATTCCCAGCACTCTGCGAGGCCAAGACAGGAAGACTGCTTGAGCTTAGGAGGCCAAGGCTACAGTTCGCTATGATGGTGTCACTGCACTTCCTGGGCAAAAAACAAGAAGACTATGTCTCAAGAAAAAAAAAAAAAGGAGAAGAAATTGAAATTCATGAACTATTCTAACCTTGGAAACATCTCTGATCTGAAAGAAGTTATCACCCAAAACAAAAACACTATTTGAGCTCTATTTTGCCATTATTTTTGATAAGATAATAGCAAATAGGATGGAAAGAACAATCCATTTGGAGCTAGAGGACAGAATTTAGATCCCTAGTTTTATCAAACAATGGCTGGCAAGTTATGAAACTATGTTTTGTCATATAAACTACGAGGTTAATAATAATACCTTCATCACAAAACTGTTGTGGAGGATAAAATGAGAAAAAAAGTAGAACACGTACCCAATGCTATAAAGCCTTTGAAAATAGTGTCTACTGAAAGGAAATTATAAAAACACTAATAAGAATTAAGAAAAGTATAAATGCATTTATCTTGTTGTAGTGTAACCACTGGGGATCTCTTTTCACCATTCAATATCCAAGAGTCACAATGAGCAATGATAAATACCAGGAAGAGAGAAAAATGGGAGCTCACAAAAAGTGTGGAGGTTCTGCAGGAAGCCAAGTATAGCAGTAAAGGCTTTATAGGAAGAAAAGATGGATGGCACAGGTCAGTGAGCACCCATACGAGAAACCACACTCAGGAAGCATTGATAGTGAACTTACTGAAAACAACACTAAAACAGATGTATGGCGTGATTCAAAATCCCAGAACAAAATAAAATGGCATATGCTTCTGAAAAGAAAAGTGACATATGATTCATCCTGTGAAAGGTCCGGCAGAAGAAAGTAGGCTGATTGAACGCCTTGTTGCTCAGCCTGGCAGGATCAAATTTGTAAGCGAACTTGGCACAACAAAAAAGTATTTCACATTAAAATCCAACAGGATACACATAAATACATGATTTCACAGGCATGGCGCTTGCCTGGAATCAGGAAACAAGGATTCCCAGAAAATGCAGGAGGTGCCCTGTTGTTTTTAACACAGAAGATTCTAAGGATAATGGCCTCCAGCTCAGAAAACCAAATACTGCGTGTCCTCTCTTATAAATGGAAGCTAAATGATGAAAACACATGGACACATAGAGGGGAACAACACACACTGGAGCCTCCTTGAAAGTGAAGGGTTGGGGGAGGGAGAGGATCAAAAACATAACTAATGAGTACTTGGCTCAATACCTGGGTGATGAAATAATCTGTACAAAACCCCATGATTCTAGGAAGCCAGTTGCATGATATCCACCTCTCTGCTCCAAGCCAAAGTTGCACAAGCACATGGGCAGAATATTCCTCATGACTTCCATAGAACTAAGGGCTTATTTCTTCCAATGGTCATTTAAAAATTCTATCACAGCCACATGGAAAAAGAGGCTTCAAGCTATACTTTGTGCTCATCAATATTACTCTAGACCTGAGTTGCTCAACTTCATCAATATTGACACATGCAGATGGAGGATTCTTTGCCATGGGAGGCCATGCTGTGCCTCTGGCCTCTAGATGCAAGTGGTACCCACCCCTATAATCTAGCTGTGGCAACCAAAATTTTTTACAGACATTGACAAATGTCACCTGAAGTAAAAGGCATGCGTCTTTGCAAAAATGTCCGTATTTGAGAATGGAAACAATTAGACATCTATGTATCTATTATACTTCTTTTAACTGATTTTTCCAAAATTTACTTATCCTTTATTGTCCATATTGCATAATATCATTACACGACTCAAATATTTTGTACAGTCTTTGCACAAATCCTAAAGGGAATATAAGAGAATATGGCACCACTGTATATAGACAATCAAATTAGTATGTAGAGCTCCTATAGTTTATTTAAAAATCAAGTATAATACATAGGAAATGGGGGGCTAAGACACACACACACACACACACACACACACACACACACACACACACACACAGCCATCATTAAAGAAACAGTATAACTTGTGAGGCTGAGGGAATTGTTTGAACCAGGGAGGCAGGGGTTGCAGTGAGCCGAAATAGCACCATTGCACTCCAGCCTAGGTGACAGGGCGAGACTCCGTCTCAAAAAAAAGAAGTGGAAGTAGTCATAACCTGAATCTTAGGAGTGTTTCTCTGAGGTGAAACTCAGAAAGACTGTCCATAAATGTAGTGGATAATGGCATTTTAAAAAACGTTTATTTTAGGTTATTTTACGTTCAGGGGTGTATGTGCAGGTTTGTTATACAGGTAAACTAGTGTTATAGGGGTTTGCTGTACAGATTATTTCATGATCCAGGTACTAAGCCTAGTACTCAATAGTTATTTTTCCTGATCATCACCCTCTCCCACCCTCCACCCTCTGGCAGGCCCCAGTGTCTGTTGTTCCCTATTATGTGTTCATGTGTTCACATCTTCAGCTCCCACTTATAAGTGAGAACATGCAGTATTTGATTCTTTGTTCCTGAGTTAGTTGGTTAAGGATAATGGCCTCCAGCTCTATCCATGTTCCTGCAAAGGACATGATCTTGTTCCTTTTTATGGCTGCATAGTATTTCATTGTGTATATGTACCAAAATTTCTTTATCCAGTCTACCATTGAGGGACATTTAAGTTGACTTTGTGTATTTGCTATTGTGAATAGTGCTGCAAACAACATATGCATGCATATGTCTTTATGATAGAACAACTTATAATCCTTTGAGTATATACCCAGTAATGGGATCACTAGGTCGAATGGTAGTTCTGCTTTTAGCTTTCTAAGGAATGGCCAAACTGCTTTCCACAATGGCTGAATCAACGATTTACACTCCCACCAACAGCGTATCAGGATTCCCTTGTCTCCGCAACTTTGCCAGCATTGATACAGGTATTTTGTTTAGGACTAAAGATTAATAGGGATAAAGGAATTTTTGCAGAGTGTTTTCAAGTCTGCAGTTTAAAATGCATGCGAGGTCAGGAAATTTGGGGGGAAAGTGGACTCAGGTATTTTGTTTAGAATTAAAAATTTATAGGGATAAAGGAATTTGTCCAGAGTGTTCAAAGTCTGAGATATAAAATACATGCAAGTTCATGAAATTTTCAGGAAAAAACAATAAATTCTGAAATTCTTCAGAGAAACAAAAGTAGTTTCAAGTGAGTTAGACCCTGAGGATAAGTTGATATTGGTGACAGAGGATCTGTGCTTTATGCAAGGAAATAAGATATATTATGTGGATGTAAAGACATTTCTGACAGAGCTGTCATTTTTCTGACATGGATGGCATTTCTGTGAGATGTATATTATGTACACATGTGTGTATGTGTATATTTGTGGGTATGAAATTTCAAATATCTAAGTAATACATATTTAGAAAAAAATATTCTGAAAGAAGGCATAGATGCCCTTTTTAAATATATGTCTCATCCTTAAAATGCAGACATTTGCAGAATAGCATGAGTACAAAAATGGAAATATGTATATTTAAGTAGGAAATGATATAAATACATACCGAACCTAAATATATGTTAGGCAGATAGAGACTGAAAAGAATTTAAAGGGTCGTTGCCAACTTTCCAAAAAATGTTCAAGAGTAGGTGGGAATGAACTGAACCAAAGAATAAAAAGACATTTGCGTAGTAACAGAAAAGAAGAAAAACTAGAAAACTTTTAAAGGAAAGACATATACAAACTGTTTTATAATTTGTTCTTTCCTGTGGAAATGTATGTTGCAAAATTTATACTGAAAAATAGATTTAATATGACTCAAACAATAGAAAAGCCATGGGGTAAAATAGGAAATAAAAATGGTGTTAACAATTTACATTTCAGTGTAACCAAAAGAAATTTTAAAGGAATATATTATTGTAAATATCCTTGACCTTCTGCTATCCAATGGAAATTATACTACACTAATATTATAAATAACATACACAGGTGAACTTTATGTTAAGTATTATGCTTATTAGGAACTACTCATGACAAATATGTTCTTTGAGGTGCCATATTTCTAATATAAAGGACAAAATCCAGTTTGCATGCAGTTGCACAGTGCTGAAAGTTACTTCTCTTCCTGTAAGGCTGTGAGTTAGTCATTCAAAGAGTTCTCTTTATCCATTCTATTTCTCCAGCCTCCAGTTTTCTTCCCTTGTTCTTGAAGGCCTTAGTCTTGCCCTATGGAGGGTCCAGCTTCCATATACCACTTGGCCCCAAAGCCAACAACATGTATTTTAGGTTTCTGTTGAAACAGAAACTCACTTCTGGTTTCAATGCCTGCTCTAGTTAGCTAATGCTGTGTAACAAACATGCCCATAATCTGTGACTTCAAACAACCTTTTATGAGGATCTCTCATGATTCTGTGAGTTGACTGTACTTAGCTGAGGAGTTCTCTTTTGAGATCTCCTGAGTTAGCTAAGGGATAGGAAGGGATAGGAGGCTCAATCAGATGAGATGTCCACAATGGTTCACGCACATGGTGGTATTGCTGGTCGTCAACTGGGAGTGAAGCTAAAGCTACTGATTGGAGCACCATGCACAGCCTCTCCATGGGGCTTGAACACTGTGCAACATGAGATGCAGGTTCCAAGAGAGAATGTCCAGAGAGTCAGTACTCCAAGTGCCCTAAATGGAAGCTTAACAGCTTCTTATGATCCAGCCCTGGAAGTCCCAGTGCATTACTCCCAGAACATTTTATTCAAGAAGATAGTCAGTGAGGCCAGCACAAGATGCAAGGAGAGAGGGTTCAACTCAATTTGCAAGAGCATCTGCATCCATTTCTATCACACCCTTTACATTAAACCTGACTGATCATGCGTGATGATTCCAGTAGATATGGAAAAGCACACTACACTAAATGTAGCATCCTACATAGAGGAGAAGTTGCCTCTTGACTCAGGAAAACAGACTGCTGTGATCAGTCGGTGATCTTCCAGGGACAAAGACGACTGTCCTATCCATTGAAGACTGATTTATTCCCAACTGTTTCCTTCACACACAGGGAACCTGAAAGGCTCAGTACAAAGAAATGTCTGGCCCTCAAACTGCCCTAAATCATACATCAGACCCAAGGTGGGCAGATCAGGAGGTCAAGAGATCGAGACCATCTTGGCCAACATGGTGAAACCCTGTCTCTACTAAAAATACAAAAATTAGCTGGGCTTGGTGGCATGCGCCTGTCATCCCAGCTACTCGGGAGCTGAGGTGGGAAGAGTCACTTGAATCCAGGAAGTGGAGGTTGCAGTGAGCCGAGATTGCGCCACTGCACTCCAGCCTGGCGACAGAGCAAGACTCCATCTCAAAAAAAAAAAAAATCATACATCAGACATCAAATCACACATACAGTGTTGATTCAGTATCAGGTTATCATGTGTGTTCCAATATTACATTAGGCCTCAGTGTCAACCATGTTACTGTTGAAATATTATAGATTAATTTCTACAGAAGTAATAAGAATACAGATGGAAACTCGCATTATTTAAAAATTTTAAAAATGCTAAATGGCAATCACATGAGTCCTCAGTTACATCTGCAGGTACAACTGTTCATACATTAATTTAACTCAATTGATGGAGTGCTTTATGTGCTGTTTTACATCCTTGATTAGGCTCGATGGATGGGTGCATGAGAAAAAAGGGAGACATAGTGCTTGCTGTCGTGAAACTTAGAACCAACAGCCTACAACAGATACACATCAACCAGTAAATGCTGAGTACAAGTACGGAGTGCCTGGAGTGACTGCAGTAGATTAGAAAACCTAGAATATAGCGAATGAAGGGAAGACGTCATGACAAGAGGGAAAACGGCTTAGCAAATCAGACTGTTTTGGGACTTGAAGGCCACATGTGGGAATGACCTATTATAACAGGGTGATCAGTTGGTCTCTCTGAAAGGCAATAATGAATGCCTGGAAATCAATTAGGACACAGTTACCCAGGAATAAGTGAGAGATGATGGTTGATCATGGCAGGAAGAATGCATTTTCTAGTACTGTGTTTTCCAAAATGCTAGCCAATAGCCACATGTGGCTATTGAGCACATAAAATGTGGCTTGTTCAAACCGAGATGTGCTGTAAGTGTTAAATGTACTCTGAATATCAAATATGTAGTAAAAAACACATGCAAACTATATTTTATCTCTATTGTCTGCTGACTTAATAATACTTTATAAATACTGGGATATATTAAATGTATTTTTAAAATTAGTATCAATGGTTTCTTTGTGCACTCTTGAATGTAGCTACTAGAAAACTTAAAATTACACATATAGTTCACATTACCTGTCTATGGGATGTGGCTGCTCTGGAGGAAATTTGTGGTTCTTAGGTATTTTGATTTGTTATGGCTTTCTGTGGTTTCCTCACATAGACAACCAAATTCAACAGGTTAATATCTGTCATATAATAGTGGGCAGTTTCCAGAAACTTTCTGTTCAAGGAGATGAAGGTGTATAACATAAGGACTCTAAATGTTACTTAAACACCATGTCAATGGGAACCTCAAGCCTTGATGTAGCAGTCACTGAAGATGTTCAACAGAGAACAGAGGCAGAAGTTTTAGTGGTCAATCACTGTGACCTTGAAACTCCTTATGACAGCATGAACTATAAAAGTGGCTGGAATATATTCCCAGCTGCCTTCCTTCTGGCAAAACCCTTCAGTCCTTCTCAGGAGGTAGAACAGAGAAGAAACATCCCCACCGCAACATGATTATAAGAAGGCTCATGTTGGCTGTGGTTCCCGTATTGCTTTTCTCTTGGATTGCTGTGGCTACAAATCAGAATAAACTTGTTCTGAGAACAATAATCATCTTCAATAACTAGCATGGAAAATCATGTCTGTTTCTTTCTTGACAATGAAACTTACAGTAATTCCCATGGTTTTGAATGAATTTATTCTTTTACAGAAGACATTCTCTTACTTCACAGGAGTACTACCTGCCTCAAATTCTCAGGCACAGAAATGTCTTATTTACTTATGGCACCATAAAATAAGAATTTTCTTCCAGTCCAGGAAAACACCAAGATCTAGTCTTTTGCCTTTTCTTTTTCTACTGCAGAAATGCCAAGCGGCCCTTTGACCCATTTTTCTGACATTTGAGTAGTTTGAAAATTAATCAGATGAATTAAAAAGAATAAAAATATAAGGCAACCTGTCATAACTGTGGGCAGAAGAACAATGAACCGAGAGGAAGTACGCCTTGTCTTCCCTGCTCTCCCTGCTGGGAGGATGGAGGCCTGGGGAGCAGTACATGATTTAAGGTGCTTGTGGACATCTCCATTCCTTCCCAACATCCCCGGTCTTACCTGTTTTGGCTATTACAACAAAAGACTGTAGACTCAGTGGCTTGTAAAAAACAAAAATTGCTCACATTTCTGGAGACTGTAAGTCCAAGATCAAGGCCAGGCAGATTCAGTGGCTGGTGAGGACCCACTTCCTGGTTCATAGACAGTGCCTTCCCTCTGTGGCTTCGCATGGAAAAAGGGACGAGGGAACTCTCTGGGGTCCCTTTTATAATGGTGGGAATTCCATTCATGAGGCTACACCCTCATGACCTCATTATCTTCCAAAGCCCCATTTCCAAATACCTACACAGTTGAGGGTTAGGTTTCAACATATGAATTCTGGGGAGACATATACATTCAGTCTATACACTGCTAGCAAATCCATCCTCCCAATTACTACAAGTGCTCCAGGATAAGGACTCAGAAATATTGCCAGAGCAGGTAGTATGAAGCCTTGGAGATATCCTCTGCATTCAGCAATATTTCATTTCCCTCCAGAGTGGGAAAAAAGTTGGTCTTAAATGCTTTTGCAAAGATGAAACTCTTTTCCAAAAATAGAGGCAGTGGAGATTCAAGGGAAAATGCAGAATGGTCATTTTTAAGAAACATTAGGAATAGCAACTCCACCTGTATTCATTGGAGTGAATTTAAGAAAGGATAGGTGGAGAGGAGTTGAGATGTGATCAGTGAGGACTCTTGGAAGATGAGGAGATGGTTGCTACAGAAACAGACATGCAGCCACATCAGCAGAGAAAGTGAAGGTCGGACATGTATTTCCAAATGGAATAAACAAAAGAACGTGGCTGTGATGTTAGGTATGCTCAGTGGATATGAAACTATAAAAGACGTAGACTTTGGGAACAACATCCTCGAGTAGGTGTGAGAAGGATGGGGTTTCTTAGGTAAGACCCTCTATGTCTGCTTCTCTTTTCTTCTATCTATTGCCTGTTTTTATATGGGCTGTGAATAGGTCTCTGTGAGTGAGTGTGCATTTATAACATACATACCAGATGACAAATTAGACGTTAGTGTGTTATTCCAATTCCAATTTTTCGGAAAATAATAAGTGGTACTAACATATATCAAAGTTCTCTGCTAACTTTGTTCACCAATATAGGTTAAATTATTAAATTGATCTATTTTAAGGAATTGGCTCATGCAATGTGGGAGCTGACAAGTCTGGAATCTGTAAGACAGGCTGGCTGGCTGGCAACTCGGGAGGGAGGAAATGCACACTAGAGGCCGAATGCCTTCTTCTGCTTTGGAGCCCTCAGGTTTTACATACCCCTAAAGTAAAACTGTATGTGTCCCACACCTTATATTGTAATTTGCAATCCTCCAATATTAAACTGAAAATCTGAGGAGCATCAATGTACCTTTCTCTTCTTATATATAAACAAAGAAACAGACAGCAACCTCAGTATATTCATATACATAACACAAGGTCCCTGGTTAGGGTATTTAGAGAAATCTGTGCAGCATCTTGTTCACTACCCAAAATCTTTGAAAGCCCAGTTATTGGGAAACTCCATCAAAAATTCCTATAAGCTGGGCACATACCTGTAATCCTAGTACTTTGAGAGGCCAAGGCAGGAGAATCATTTGAGCTCAGGAGTCTGAGACTAGCCTGAGCAACACAATGAGACCTCATTTATAAAAAAGTAATAATAATAATTAAGCTGGCATGGTAGCATGTGCTTGTGGCCTCAGTTATTTGGGAGGCTGAGGTGGAAGGGTTGCTTGAGCCCAAGAGATCAAGGCAGCAGTGAGCTGTCATCACAAAACTACACTCCAGCCTGGGCAACAAAGCGAGACCCTGTCTCAAAAAAAGAAAAAAATCTACTATTTGATAAGACAACAGAGTGACTATAGTCAAAAATAATTTGTTGTATATTTAAAAATAACTAAATAGTGGATTTGGAATGCTCTTAACAGAGACAAGGGATAAATACTAGAGGTGATGAACGCCCCAATTACCCTGACTTGATGATTACACATTGTATGCCTGTAGGAAAACACTGCATGTGCTCCATACATATATAGGTCTATTATGTATCCATAATAATTAAAACTAAAGTCAAGTGAAAGACATCATTTTGTGTATTTGAAGAGGAACACTGAGAATTCAAAATTGAGAGCCTTCTCTTCTAATTTAAAGGTACCACATTCTGATGCATCCATGTTTGCCTGTAATATTGCTCTTCTTTCTTCCTAGTTTCAAACTGCAATATGCATCACGTTCATACAAGGAGCAAAAAGATGTTGGAATATTTGGCCTGGGTTTCACCACAGCATTATTGGCAATGATAGGAGATGCCCCACAGAAGCCCTAGGTAGGCTGCAGCCTTGAAGGCCTCTTTTCCTTCATGGGCTATGAATTTGAATGAAAGCGCAGAAGCTGCCTCTGCCAACAGACTAGCCCCATGGACGGTCTCCTGGGGCTGAAGGCCATATGTGCTCAACCTAATAAAGTTGTAATTTATGCCCGCACTGTGAAACCCAGAGAAGAGACAGCACCGGCATTCTGCCAGGGATTCCAGGCGATGTGGACAGCTGTTGTCAAATTCTGAGCTCTATTTTCCCCTCAATTATCTGAGAAATTTAGAAGAAAAACAATCAAGTTTTAGAAGGTTGCAAGGCTTCTGGGGACTAGGAAAGGCTGAAGAGACAGCACATACACAGTATTTGTTTATTTACTTAGAGACAGGGTCTCGTTCTGTTACCCAGGCTGTAGTGCAGTGGTGCAATCATAGCTCACTGCAGCCTCTAACTCTGGGGCTCACTGATCCTCCAAACTCAGCTGCTCAAGCAGTGGGGACTACAGGTAGGCACCATCACACTTGGGTAATTTTTTATATATCTTCTTATGTTTTGAAGAGACGAGGTCTCATAATGTTGCCAGGCTGGTCTCAAACTCCTAGGCTCAAATAATCCTCCTGCCTCGACCTCCCAAAGTGCTAAGATTACAAGCATGAGTCACCATGCCAGCCTCATACATTGACACTTTGTAGCTAAATGGCTCAATGGTATCATCCCTTGGGCCCTGGCAATCTCTCTCTCTCTCTGTCTCTCTCTGTCTTTCTCTGTCAATGTTTCTCAAATGGTCAACTGGGAATTAAACAAATTGCAAATATCTGGACCTTGCCCAGAATCTAGCATTTCCAGGGTCCTTGGGGGTAATTCATACTCTCCCACTCCCCACTCTTTTGAAATATTTGGCCTTTTAACTTTTAGTTTGACATTCACATGTTACTATGACAGTAAGATTCCAGCATTAAAGGATGTTACCATAACTAGTATTTCTGAATTTGTGTCTGCAGTTGATCACTATAGTTATTATATAGTCTCTGAGTGGGGCTTTTTAAAAATTTTTATTATACTTTAAGTTCTGGGATACATGTGCAGAATGTGCTGGTTTGTTATTTACACACTTGCCATGGTGGTTTGCTGCACCCATCAACCCATCACCTACATTAGGTATTTCTCCTAATGCTATCCCTCTCCTAGCCACCCACCCCCTGACAGGCCCCAGTGTGTGATGTTCTCCTCCCTGTGTCCATATGTTCTCATTGTTCAACTCCCACTTATGAATGAGAACATGCAGTGTTTGGTTTTCTGTTCCTGTGTTAGTTTGCTGAGGATGATGGTTTCCAGTTTCATCCATGTCCCTGCAAAGGACATGAACTCATCTTTTTGTATGGCTGCATGTTATTCCATGGTGTATATGTGCCACATTTTCTTTATCCAGTCTATCATTGATGGGCATTTGGGTTGGTTCCAAGTCTCTGCTATTGTGAACAGTGCCACAGTAAACACGTGTATGCATGCGTCTTTATAGTCGAATGATTGATACTCTTTTGGGTATATACCCAGTAACGGGATTACTGGGTCAAATGGTATTTCTGGTCCTAAATCCTTAAGGAATCGCCACACTGTCTTCCACAATGACTGAACTAATTTACACTCCCACCAACAGCGGAAAAGCATTCCTATTTTTCCACATCCTCTCCAGCATCTGTTGTTTCCTGACTTTTTAATGATTGCCATTCTAACTGGCATGAGATGGTATCTCACTGTGGCTCTGATTTGCATTTCTCTAATGACCAGTGATGATAAGCTTTTTTATTTAGCCATGAAAATTCAGGACCAGAATATAGCTTGTAGATGCTCTTGAAATTGATGAAAGTGTTTATTAAGGTAAATCAGATACTTAAAATACAAAATATTCTATTTTTTGACTTGCAATAGTGTATCCGACTTTACAACATCGAAAGTAGTCCCTACTATTATCATTTCAGTATGTTTCTAAAATCCTTATCATCTGGTAACACCTCAGGGTTTAAGCCAAAAATATCCGGACTATGGAACAGCAATCCACTTAGCACCATGAGAGAGCCCTTTGTTTCTTCATCAGTAAGTGATATAGAAATAGTTCACTGGTTTTAGTTGTGGTAGCTGATGTCTCAGGTGAGAAAATAAACACATCCACCACCAATGAGAATTTCAAACCCCACTCTTTTACAGACAGATATTGAAAGCTTTTGTTTTATCTAAAACATATCTAACCAGAAAGAGGAATATATTCTTTAGAAAGTAAAGTTTCTTTTTTTTTGCTGAATTAGTAGAAAAGAATGACGATTTTCACTCTCCCAGGGGGAAAAAAAAATTCAGAGTCAGGTTTAATATCTCAAAAGAAACAAGATCCTCACTGAGTCCATGGAAATGAAAACAAATTCCCAATGCTGGAATCAAAGGAGGTTATTGAATAATAATGTAACATAATACAAAGTAGCAAAATAATGACAGAAAAATAATCAGAACATTAACAAAATTTAAGAAGTATTTTTTTTTTCAGAGATGCACTCTATGACATTACCCTGGGAAAATGATATAGGAAACTCTCATTCCCAATAAACCCAGTGTTAAAAATTTTAAAGTACTTCAATATTTGTTAGATTAAAGGAAAAAGGAGAAACAACCACACTAAAAAAATAATAAATAAGACAAAATCCTGTATAAGACCACACCAACACACCACATAAATCAAAGGGAGTCAAGAAATGCTGCTTGTGTAGTTTGTTTGGAAAGCAATGCAAGATATTCTTAAATAGTCAATGCCATAAAAAGCTTTCAGAAAAAAGGCAAGTAACTAATTATAAGCATGTATCTTCTAAATATTCCACCTGAGTTGTACTGTCAATATACACCTTTTCCTGATATCAGGAATATGAATAAAAAGTCCTGCAACACTGGAAATCAAATTGTAGAAAACAATATGACTAATGAAATTAAATATATATGACATAATGTACATAATATAATATACATAATATATGTTTAATCTGTAATATATAATATGTAATGTATATTATATATAATTTTGACTCCCAGGAAAAAAATACGTATATATTTAGATTCACATCTATATTTGCCTGGGAGTCAAAATTTTTAAGATCATAGCACTAAAGTTAAAGAGGCATAAGCTGGTTTCTATGCCACCAATTATATTCTAAGACATTCACACATTGATAATATCATAAATAAGGAATAGTTTAGTTGTGAAGTTTGGGAAGAAAATTTATATAAATTATACACTGGGTAGAAACAGAAAGGTTGAGAAAAATTAATATTGCCAGTTGAGAGTGTGGCTGCCTAAGTTTGCAATCCAAGAACCACCCAAATGATCTTTCTCATTGTGTTTCCATTGCCTGAAATGTGTAGAATTATGGGAACTGAGCAGACCACTTTGGGGACAATCATCTGTGCCCCAGTTCAAAATCTCTTGTCAGAGCATACAGCGTCTCCGAGCACCAGCACATGCATCACCAACCCGAAGCCGGGGAGGCAGGAGGAGGGAAAACATTTGAAAAACTGACAGAAAGCTAAGAAACCCTCACTGAACATTTGTTTTAGGTTACTACATAATGTAAACATAACAAAATGTATCCTGATCTGTTTTCCTCTTGTTTCTTTGGTATCCGAGAGACAACAGAATAGAAAGCCACACTGAAAGAAAAGAACTGCCAGTTTTACAATCTAATTATTGGTATTTCTTTGTTTGTTTTTGTTTTGATATTTGTTTGTTTCTGTTTTGATATATATATATATATATATATATATATATATATATAATTGCACTTTAGGTTCTGGGGTACATGTTTAGATCATGCAGGATTGTTGCATAGGTACCTACATGGCAATATGGTTTGCTGCCTCCATCCCCCCACCACCTATATCTGGCATTTCTCCCCATGTTATCCCTCCCCAACCTCCCTACCCCCTGCTGTCCCTCCTCTAGCCCCCCAATATATCCCAGTGTGTGATGCTCCCCTCCCTGTGTCCATGTGTTCTCATTGTTCAACACCTGCCTATGAGTGAGAACATGCGGTGTGTGATTTTCTGTTCTTGTGTCAGTTTGCTGAGAATGATGGTTTCCAGATTCATCCATGTCCCTACAAAGGACACGAACTCGTCTTTTTTTATGGCTGCATAGTATTGGCAGTTCTTATTGGTGTGTGTTAAGAAGTTGGAAATATTCTGTGGTGTGTGTGTGTGTGTGTGTGTGTGTAAAGGGAAAGAGAAGCAAACTGAGAGACAGAGAGAGAGAGTCAGAGACAGAGACAAAGAAGAAAAGAAATTCACAATTGTAGTGGACACCCCAAAATATATCTCCAGAAACTCTTTCTCACATATCCACTAACATCCTTGGGGATCCCTGGTTTTTAACAAATGACAGTTACCGATAGACATTTAATACCCTCCAGAATAACCTGCATTTTAATGTGTAAATAAATATACTATTTATATGTAACTTTTTTCCCCTTTATTTGGAATGGATCCTCCTTTCCCCAACTGCTTTCTTTGGGACAGTCTGCTTCTCCTGTATCAACTTTAGCATCTGAGTTCCAGAAACAATGGAGAGAGGAAGCCCCACATTCCGTATTTAAGAGGTTTTCACATAAGCATGAATCAGTACCTCTCACAACAAATGTATATGACATAAAGATATGTCTTTGCATCACAATGGGTATTTTTGCTTGCTAATAACAAAGACAGTTGTCATTATATGAAACATTTATTCAAATATCCTAAATTCCACACCCTTCGGTATCTCCATGTGTACATCAGAGCAGCCATTGCTCACTCTCTGCCTGATCTCCAGATATTGTTAGTTGACCAGGGAAAGTTAACAGTGAAGTAAAATCGCAGGCCTTGCAAAGATGGCAGCATTTCATGCATTTATCAAGACAGCTGGTATGTATCACCTGGTGAATCTGAGAAATCAACAAGTAAGGAACTCACCAATTATGCAACCCCCTAAAAACTACACTGAGAGCAGCAGCGATTACACAGCCCTGAATCATTCTCTGTTGTCCATAAATTTTTATGTAGTTTCATGCATAACTTTTATCCAATATAAAATAAACTTAGTTCCATCATTAGAGTTTAATTTTTGCAAAAGCATTAATTTTTTCACTATTGTGTAGGAAAGTGAAGCGTTTCTGCTTTATTTTATTTTTTTGAAAGGCTTCCTTTTAAATTGGCCTTTTCTTGGTCTTTATCACCCTGCGGTATTGAGAAAAAATTTTATGCATTTAATATAAAAACAATTGTTATCTTCTCCCTCAAGAAAAAGCTTCTATTTAACCAATCTTGTGTAGGAGATCTGATGGAATGCAGATGCAGCTAAATAATACCTGGTGAGAAATTCTCACATATTCACGGTTTGTTGATGGGGGAAGGCAGGGAGCAGTAAGAACAAAAGTTGAACATTTCCACAAAAAAAGCATACATGAATCTGACAAGGGTAATAATTCTAAAACTCATACAGATGTCTGGATAAAAAAAGAATATTTCACCAAATTTATCAGAGTAATTTTAAATAGGTACTATCTGTCATGCATCTATTTGTAAAAAAAAATTCTGTCATTAAGTGGAGTTTGAGGAAGAAAATACAGAATTTTTTTTTCTATAAATTTAAGAATAGCAAGTCCATCTCTTTAATACCATATACTCATAACTTCCTGCTTGACTGTCATTAACGGGTTTAGATAGTGTTTCTGCCTGATATCTGAGGAGGTATGCCAAACCCATGGGCTATATGGCTTTTGCAGACCACCTGAAATGCTTGACATATTCCTAAAATAACCTGAAAAATGGTTTTCCAAAGTAATTAAGCCTCTGAAGTTGATAATAGAATATGAGTACTTGTACCATGTTGGCTCCCATTCAAAATTGCTATCTTATCCCTTCCCTAAACTGTCTCTGCATGTCATTCTCTTCTTCTTGTTGAGCTGGGTCATGGTTTATTTAAGATTTGCCTACAGCAAACACATGCAGCATTTCCCTATGCAGAAACCAGGTTGCAGATAGCACAGAGACATAGGTTACTGTAGTTTTAATATAACCCGGCTGAGTTTCATTAGGTTCAGCCCATGGGGCAGCCCTGGGTCAAACTGTAAAGCAAATGTTGCAAGCTACCTAAGCTAAAATGTACAATTTTTAGGTTCATTTTCGTAGGTAATAGTAATCGCGGAAAAAGAAGGAGATGAGTGATGGTTAGTAATTCCTCCCCTCATCTTGTGTTTCTTGGACACAAATGTGTTACACATATAGTCAGTCATTTATCAGACTTCCATAGCAGACACAAAATAGTTCATATGTATTGTTCCATAAACTTTTGAGAAGTACATCCTCTATCTTGTAGCTCCTCTGCCTCTCAAGTCTGTAAGGACAAAACAAGTGGTGTTCTTTTATCTTTTTCAGTCAGCATCAGGTAATGTGAAATTCTCCTTAGTCAATGGCTGAGCATAGGACTAAAGAGACTTCTAGCCATGGGCGTTGGACTAGGTCAAAACCATAGGCACTTCTGGATTTTTATACATTGATCATGCCACTGTGAAGATTTTCTCTAAGCTATTTTTGCCAATTCATATGTTTTGAATACTTTAATGTTATGGGCCAATGCGAGTTCATGCTAACATTCATCATGATGTAACCAGTAATTCATTTGAAAAATATAATGCATTTCTGGCATGCTGATGACAAAAAGCTGTGTTGATTGAGATGTGAACAGCTGAAGAACTAAGATGTGGATTTTCTGATGTAGAGATAGGGAACCACTCCAGGAATGTGGACATGAGGTTAAAACAATTTTATCGGCTGGGCGGGGTGGCTCACGCTTGTAATCCCAGCACTTCGGGAGGCTGAGGAGGGTGGATCACTAAGTCAGGAGTTCAAGACCAGCCTGGCCAAGATAGGGAAACCCCATCTCTATTAAAAATACAAAAAAAAGTAGCCAGGTGTGGTGGTGGGCACCTGTAATCCCAGCTACTTGGGAGGCTGAGGAAGAGAATTGCTTGAATCCAGTAGGCGGAGGTTGCAGTGAGCCGAGATCACGCCACTGCACTCCAGCCTGGGCCACAGAGTGAAACTCTGTCTCAAAAAAACAAAAAACAAAAAACCGAAACCAAAACAAAACAATTTTATCCTCCTTAAACTGAAGCACAGGTACATAGTATCATATTGTCTACTCTTATTTTCCTACCTCAGTTTCCCTGTCAACCAGATACATACCCTGCATTTGACATCACAGGATGGATGGGGTGGGCAAACCTGTCAGTTCCTGCTTTAAAACCTAATTATTAAAATATTATTCAAATACTCAAAACTCTCATGAAATTTTTTTTGTTGATTTCTTCATCATGGTGTTGTTTGTTTTGGTTATGATTTAGATTCCTACTCCAGGACCCTGGCAACCCTGCATGAATAAGATGCATTTGTATTTTATCAATAACGAAAAGAGTTACTCCTGGAAACCTGAGTTAATTGGCACTTTATATGTCTAATTTATTTCACTGACATTATAATGTGTCTTTGAACTTGTGATATGATTGCATCACAATTAGCTTCTGATTATTTATAGAATTATCACAAAGTTGCAAAAGGACAGAAAGAGGGTTTTGTACTGCAATGTTGTCCATAAATGTTACCCAAAACAGTGAGGTAGTTTAATCAATTATGGTATATCAATTAAGTTCAGTATTACACAACTGCTTGAAAATTTACTTCAGTCAACTTCCATATTAAAAATAGTAAACAAAGCAAGTTGCAGAGTAGTATAATTAATATGATCCCAATTTTGCCAAAAAACACTAAAAAGAAATATGTGCCAATGAATAAATGTGTGTGGGTGGATGGTATAGTTGTAGAATAGCTGTCTGTAATTCAAGAAAAAGCTGGAGTAAATACGCAGAAAACACTGATGGGGAGATTTCACTATATTACACATTTCCGTATTTTTAAAACATGTTAAAGAGTAAATACATTTTAAAGCAATGAACTTATTTAAAAACTTTCACAAAAGAATTGAGATATAATGAGCTGCAGGAAAGCAAAAATATGCCCTATTTTGACTGAAAATAAATAATTTATCTTTATTATGTTGTTGTCTCTTACACATTATAAGAAAATATACAAATTGTGTGTGACAAGCTTAATTTACTACCTTTTCTATTTAGTACTTTAATGACTAGCCTTCTAAAGACATTGTTCCTTAACTCCCAAAAAAATTCTAAGTAAAATGGCAGGACGTGAGAGGAAGAAGTTTTAGGAGGGCAGGTGGATAGTCACACTTTTTTAATAATATAAAGTAGTTTCTTATGCTTCTTAACCAGTTTTCCATATAATCCAATAATTAGTTCATTTTTAGGGCAAGGTTCTAGCAAGTTTGTGAATGTTGTACTTCACTGTGGTATTTTCTATAATTTACAATATCTTTACAAAATTATTTTCCTCTAAAAATGCTTAAAATATTCATATTAATAATAAATTTCAGACTTTAGGAGGAGAATTTTTTTTTTTATTTTTAAACAAAGGTACAATAATTCTATAGAATGTTCACTGTGGAAATAAGTTAAAATTGTGAATAATGCTTTTTGTAATGAGAGACTGGCTTTCAAAATCTAACTGATATTTTGGTAGACTTGTAATAAAGGCAGTGAAAGATTTTGAAGCTCTCAAAAGAAATCCATTGTCACTCCATTAACAGTCTTTGACTCTTTATAGTTATTATTTAAGTAAACTACAATAATTCCTTCAAAATTTCAATTTTGTTTTCAACAGGTATATAGATTTGCCTTCATCGACAGGCTATGTTCTCGAATTTGAAATTCACATATATGTAGAAAACCTTGCACAGGTTGGATGAGTATCAAAAGCTATATTTTAACACCACATCCCTTTAAGATCTAAAAATGAGAATGTTAACTTGTTTTATATTAGGTTCCATGACATTTTCTGGAATATTCAATTCCATAAAAGTCAGCACAGCCATTTACATAAGATACAGGAGCTTAAAAAGAAAAAGCTAATTCTGATTTACAAAAATGTCAATGTGAATTTGAAATCCTATTAAGGTTGGAAAAGCAGTTCTTTGCCATGGATACTAAAAAATATGAGTCATTTCAAACTTTAAACATATTTTTACATTTTTGTGAACCCCTGAGGTATCTTGAAGAGGATTTATCACCTGAAATTCATACAACATTAAAAAATATATGATTTTGAACTGCTCAAACAGAGTGTTCAAGGATGTTCTTATTTCTACTGCGTGTAGGAACACATCTCACTACGATATGTGATAAGCCAAACAAAGAGAAATTTAACACATTGAGTCTCATTTCCCTTCGTGGCATGTTATACCTGCTTTTTCCTGTTTTGCATGAGGTGGTTCTGTCTCCATGTTAGCATAAATGTGAATCATAAGCTCATTTTGTGTTGAGTTCTGGGAGAAGGCAGTTACACATAGTAAAAGAGACAGTGCTTATCCATATTAGCTAATAAAAAGATCCAAACTATTTGACATTAAGCATGTATGTATGTTTCCATAAAAAGAGATATGGAGTCAAATGGATTCTAATAACACCTAAAACTGCAGCCTCAAAACATACTCTGTTCAAAGTACATGCATACTGCATGCATTACTGGACAGAACATCCCATAAGGCAGGTAGAACTGAGATCATTTTATTCACTTTAAGACTCAAGATAACATGTTCTGAGGTATTTGGCAGCTTTCCAAGGTCTTATTAAGTCAGAGAGGAGACTTATAGCCAATAAATAGCAACACTTTTGCAAAAACATGGTAGAATTAACTATCACTATGTACATTTGCTTTATAGATGAATAATAACAAAAATAATGTAAAAGATGTACAACAAAAATGCACTTGGCTGTATTTTAGTCAAAGTAGTAGAAGAGCTGATTGATTTCAGTAGTTTTCCTATACTATCTCTTCTTATAGGCTGAATGTTGGCATTCTCCCAAAATTCAACCTGAAATCCTAAACTCCCCTCTCCAGGAGATGGTATTAGGAGGCGGCATCTTTGAGAGGTCATTAGATCCTGAAGATGGAGTCCTTGTGAATGAGATTAGTGTCCTTCAAGAAGAGATCTCAAAGAGCTCCCTCATCCTTTTTCCATGTGAGGACACAGAGAGAAACACTGTCTATGGACTAGGAAGTGGGCTGTCAACAGTGACTGAATCTTCCACTGCCTTGATCTTGGGCTTCCACCCTCCAGAACTGTGAGAAATAAATGTCTGTTGTTTATAAACTCCCTACAATATGGTATTTTGTTATAGCAGCCTGAATGGACTAAGACCTAAATTGGTACTAAAAGTGTGGTGTTGAGATAACAAACACCTAAAAATGCAGAAGCAGCTCTGGAACTTGGTAATAGGTAAAAGCCATTACAGTTTTGAAGTGTATGCTAGACAGACCCTACGTTGCCATGAATAGACCTTTGAAGGTGATTCTAGTGAGGGCTCAGAAAAGAGAAGAGCTGTACAGAAAGCCTCAAACATCTTAGGGAAAATCTATGCAATTTTGAACAGAATGACACTAGAAAGATGGACAGGAAGCTCCCTTTTTATGAGCTGTCAGAGGTAAATGAGAAATATGCCATTGCACAATGAAAGAAAGGTGATCTTTGCTACAAAGTGGCAAAGAACTTGGCTGAAGTGTATTCATGTTTTAGTAATTTGTGGAAGGCAGATCCTGTGAGTGATAAAAGTGGATATTTAGCTGATGCTATTTCTAAGAAAAGTGTTGAAGGAATGGCTGGGTTCCTTCTGACTGCTTAAAGTAAAATTTGAGAAGAAAAAGATTTATTAGCAGCCTGAACAGACTGAAACATCTCCTCTCTAGCTAACATCTTCAAAACAATGAAGTAGGAGAATTGCATCTTAAGGCTAACACAACTAACTGCTGTTAATATTCAAATCCTGGGATTACTAGAAAGATTCAAAGGAACCACCACACTAATTCCCTAATGACTGGTCCTTGGAAAAGTTTAAAAGCTACTCGCTTGTTGATTCTCAATTCTGCTCACTAAACAAACAGAAAGGAGACCAGAAAACTCCACTTTGCAGATATTTTTTCTTCACTATTTTTGAGTATTAAAGCCTAAGCCTAATTTGTAAAGTTCTGCTCAAATGCAAGAGTTTCCATGAAACATTCTCGAATCATTGTTTCTCTCCTTCTACAGAAAACCCAAGCATTCATCCTCTCCTGCTTCAGAATATATTTACATTTATTAGTCTTAGTACATCATTGTACATTCATTATAATATGGTCTATTTCTTGATGCCCCTGTATGGGAAAACAATGCAAGGTCTATGAGAGTGCAGAGAAAGGATGGAAAATTCAAAGATGACTTCAGGCAGTTCAGTATATTTGAGTTAGGTCTTGAAAAAGGTGTAAAGGCTGGAATCAGTCAGAGGTGGGATATAAATGTTCAGGGAAGACTATCAACAGGATGAAACAGTGTACTCACTCCTGAATAATTTGCTGGGCATGCAAAAATAAATGAGAAGAATTCTCCCGGGATGAATTCTCCACTTAAAGGTCCAGTAGTACATTTGGCTGATGAAAGTGTCTGATAAAAATTATTTAAATCAATGCAAGGAAACAAAAATAATAGCAAATACACTATGTGCATACTGTGGTATTTTACTTTATTCATAAGTATTTTAAAAAAGATTACAACTAAAATAAGAACTAGCCACCATTGAAAGAATGACAGGGAAAAAAAGCAATTACAGTTAAGTTTGAAATGTTCCAAAAGAATAATGCAATCTTGTCATTGCTTTTTATTTTATTTTACTCATTTGTTTTTTGAAACATGGTCTCACTCTGTCGCCCAGGCTGAAGTGCAGTGGCATGATCATAGCTCAGTGTATCCTTAAACTCCTGGACTCAAGCAATCCTTCCAACTTAGCCTCCTGAGCAGCTGTGACTATAGACACATGCCACCATGCCTGGATAATTTTTACACTTTTTGTATAGACTGGGTGGGGTGGGTGGGCTCGCTATGCCATCCAGGCTAGTCTTGAACTCCTGGCCTAAAATGATCCTCCTGCCTTGGCCTCCAAAAGTACTGGGATTACAGGCATAAGCCACCACTCCCAGCCCATGCTTTTTATTTCAGACTTGTATCTTTTCTACTGAGATGTAAGAGATAACGCCTATAGCTTTACTAATGCTGTGTAACTTCAAAAAAAGGAAAACTTCTTCTAGATAAGGCTTTCATCATAACAGTTAAAATGTATAAAAATATGAGCATTCCATTCTTATCTATATTAAATCATCTAATACATACAGAACACAGAACAGGCCTAAAGAAATGATACACGGCTGTCTTATGTGGATCATGGGGTAATGAATATAGATGCTGAGTTTAAATAAAAGCTGGGAATTCAGAGAACACCCTATTAAACTAAATAGCAAAACCAGAAAGAGCACCAAAACCTGCGATACACACACAATGAGCATCTAGAGTAGTTTGACACACCTGGTGATTAAGTCATCATAAGGCAAGTACATGCAAGCATCAAACATTTCATCTGCATATCCATCTGGTCTTATTTGTAGTTATTCTAAAGGCCACACATGAGACAAGAAGTTGGGTGCAGGTAAATTATTTGGAAGGTGGGATCCTCAATAAATGGCTATGCACAAATATGTAACCAATGTGGCCAACTTGAGCTCCATTCTTCTCGAAAACCTTGGAGGCACTCTATTGAATGTGCACATCTGGTTGAACCACAGCTTAATCCTGCAGGTGTTGTTCCCGTTGCATGCTTGAGTTATGCCCGCACGTGGTATGGTCCTCAGTAGCTTCAGAGAAAGCACTTCTAACTGTCAAGACACATTTACTCCAAGAAGAATGGGGATGGGATGATAGCGGAAAGCAGTGTTTAGAACTGCCCGTTGTGCAGGTTCTGAAAGAACCCAGGAGATCAGGGCAGGCCACCATTCTTACCAGCCACACTGCTTACAGGATAGGCATATTTTCATTGAATAAGACGTAAAATAGAAGCTGGAAATAGCTAAGTCACAGACACAAGGTGACACTTTTATTAAATCATCTAATACATACAGAACACAGAACAGGCCTAAAGAAATTATACACGGCTGTCTTATGTGGATCATGGGGTAATGAATATAGATGCTGAGTTTAAATAAAAGCTGGGAATTCAGAGAACACCCTATTAAACTGAATAGCAAAACCAGAAAGAGCACCAAAACCTAATCCCCATAAAAAATCCAAGAAGCAGATCTTGGTAACTGTATCACTAGATCGAAGCTTTTACATCATTTTCATTTAGTAGAAAGTGAATGCCTCACTGGCATTCCACTTTCGGGGAAACGTGTGACAGAATAAAGAGAAAAATAAGTCACACACCAGGGCCCCTGCAAATGGTATTGATCATTGATCAACTTCTCCATAGAAACGGATAAGATATGGCTTTGAAATTTTCTTTACACTGGTTAAAAACAATAGCATGTGTTCGTTGGAGCTCCTGAAAAGGCAGAACATGACATATACTTTATTTATGCTTCAGTGCAGTGAGAATAATATCAAAGATAATATCCTGTCACAAAATAGTACAGTTTGGCAAAGTACAGAAAAAGACTTTGATTATAAATATGATGTTGGATCATGTATAAACAGCTTAAATATTGATAAACACTTAGTAAATTAATCACTTTGACTTCTTACTCATACGGCTTAACTTTTCAAGTTGTACTTTGCTGGTTTTTTTCCAAAGCTTTTCTGTTCCTGTGCTTCACAGGACATGAAAATTCATAGACAGGGTATGATTTGTATTACATAATGTATAAATATTATGCTAAGTGCATATGTAGAATAGCCAATGACTACTCTATACTAAACAATGAAAAGCAGTGTTTCCTCTTGTACTACTTTGGCCTGTTATTATTAATAAATATGCTTAAAACCAAATAAATACAGACAAATGTTATATGCTTAATGTCATATTTAAATACACTCCCCAAAATTGCTTTTCTCTGTTTAATCTTAAGAGAGATACAAGCATTGCAACTATACATAAACTATTTACTGCTGGAATGGCCCCTTTCACATAGTTTCATTGACATGAGGAGAAGATAGGTCTTTTTGTAGAATGTCAAGGTTTCACTGCCTTTCCAGAAGTCACTTGGGAAAATGGCTCTAACACAAACTGGATGTCAGGAAAGATTGTGAGACTTGATTACTTAAAACTTGGAAGGGGAAAGACAGCTTTATAACCAAACCTACACCAGAGAGTAGATGACAACTCTGTAGGATCATTTCCATTCTACTCTTTCCATAAAATACAGCATCAATGTACACTTTTCACCATTACCCTAAATACAGTAGGCGGGGTGGCAGCAAATGCAATGAAGATCTCTATCAGGCTTGGGATTCATTTGGTCTGTCATTTGAGAAAAAGTTAGCAAAGCCTGCAGCTGACAGAATGATGCCATTTTATCATGGGGGAAAGAGATTAGATCCTACTGATGTAGGGTGCACTGGATGCAAGGTAGGTCTCACATTTACTCCTTTCTTGTGCCTCTATCCATGACAAAATACTCATGTGTAGAGCAAAATTACTGAGGACTTATTTTAAAATGTTATAAAAATGATGGTCAGTGCAACTCTCTTTAAGTTTTTATTGCAGTTTATTTTATTTTATTGGAATCAATCATCTAGGAATTAGAACCTGCTTTGGCATAGAAGCCCTCAGTAGGGGCAAGATAGGAGAAAGGTGTCTCTTTTCTCTCCATCTTGGCCTTGTCTGATTTTTCCTGCTGGTTCTGTAGCAGCACAGGAGAGGCCTCTTATAAAATCCTGAGACCACAAAACTAAGGAAGGTGGAAGGAATATAGTAAGAAGCTGCGTCATTCCACTAACTTTCTGCTTCTGTGCATGAACCTTTGCTGTCACATTGTCTTGCTCTGGGGAGAAGGAATCTGGTAGTTTGGAAAATGCTTCTAGTCAAACGTTATTTTCTTTTAATTTGCATCAGCAGTGCCATGCCAGGATGATGTGCATGAGAGAGAAGTATGGACACAGACTGCCTCCCTCTCCTTTAAGCCTCAAGAATATGCACAAAGAAAAGCACATAGAGGACACACAGGAAAGGTTACTTCCTGTAAGACTGACAATGCCCGTCCTGTGATATCAAGCCCCTGAATCCTTCCTGCTCATTCTGCAGATACTATGCAGTCCCTCCTCCATCATGTACCACAAACCTTCCTCTCTTTATCAGTTGAGCTCCTAGGGGTCCTCAAATTTAAAGTCTTGAAATCTGATCTCTAACCTGGGTTCGATGTCAAGGAGCACTTCATCCCATGCTTACCTGCAGATTGCAGAAACCCATTTATGGATTTTTCTCCCCATCAGGCTATGTGCTGACTACTTGAGAGCAGAAGCCACAAGCTAAGTGGCTGATCAATACTTTTATTTTTTTCAATGAAGGAACAAATAATTCATACTGAAAGGAAACTGGAGAAATCCCTAATGCATATTTTTATTACAACTCTTGGCTCCCTTTTCGATGGTTCATTCTTCTCTAAATGGAACGTGAATGAGAATTGACACTCTTAATGGGTGCTGGGGAAGAAAATGAGTGGAGTGGAAAATGGATCCTTCTCCCCACTTCCTCCATTACAGGGCATGCTGTGGATGTGGCTTTGTGTATTTTCAATATGCCTGCGTGTTCTGGTATTTTTCTCATTTTGTTCCTACCAATTGGATCTAGTATGGCTGTCTTTGATTGTAAGTACCTCTCTCTTTCTCTATCTCTGTGTGTGTGTGTGTGTGTGTGTGTGTGTGTTGGGATGCTATCTACTAATAATATATCAACACATTTGAAAAGAAAATCAACTCTCATGAGTGAATTAATGTGTGTGAGGAATCATGGTAGTCCCTAAAGAGTTTATATAATCTTAGTACCAATCTTCCACGAATGGCAGAGAATTGCAGACCTAATTCAATCCAACTTATCATACACTATGGAAATCATCTCTGCATGTCTTGACTATTCTCTGTACAGATACTGTTTAAACACTTTCAGTAACAGAGAATACACTGTTCCCTGAGGAAGCTCACCCCATAGCCACAGGGCTCAATTATTAAGAATAATATGACTAGAAATAGTAAACAGATACAACTAATAATTATTGGAAATACATTTTCTATTTTTAGAAATAATTGTAAGAACTCTCATCAATCAGGCAGCCTTAGCTTAGCTCTCCCAAGTAATGGGTAAGCCATCCACAATTTTGCCTCTCATCTGGTTCTAAGAAATCATGACTGCCTAGCTATTTTCAGTCTTTGCATCATTTGTCAGACGAGAGTTTCTCAGAAAAGGAATGTCACCTGTGTTCAGGTGAATAATAAGCATGTTGAACAATGAAATTTTCACCCTAAGTTACCCTCCCTCGGTACCAGCCCCAGGAGAGTTCTCTATCTCAGATCCCATCTGTGCCTAGCTCCATGCTTTGCAGATTGGCTGCTAAATTTCAGGCCTCTGTTTCTGGAGCCCAGGAAGATCATGATGAATTCTGTCCACTGAGTCTCAGTGAAAGCAACAAAGATGCATTTGCAATACTTTTCACCTTTTTTTTCACACCAGCTCCAAGAAACCTTCAGTCACCAGTGTGAATCATCACCCGTTCTCTGACTTTGAAACAGCTCCTAATAGAAGGATCAAGTCACAACTGATCAGAAGATAATTCACAGTAATTTTCACTTCAGAGAAATGCCTTCGAAAGGTAGATGTTAATTCAGTACTTCTGTCTTATCAGTAACAATTTTCTCAACAATACTTTCCTTTTTGCAAGGAGATGACACATTTCTTTAATCAATTTATTCTCTACTGCTCAAATCCTCATTTGGACATGCATTACACAATAAGACACATAACAGACTTGGGAGAAATGATATTAGACAAAACTGGGCTTTAAATGCAGCCTTCCTGTTAGGCAACCACAGTATGTTCTGTTCTGGATCAGAGGGACAACGCTATTAAATGAGTCATAACATGTCTTCCTGAAGGCAAAGAGCATCCTAGTGCATAGAAAAAGTGAAGGATGATAATATTTCAAGACAGAAACTTTAAATTTTAAAAAATGATTTCCTCCAGACATGAGATTATCCTTAAAGATAATGAATTGATTTATGCTGCGAGAGCAACTTGGAGCATCTTTTAAGTAATGGTAATCTAGTGTATTGCATGTTCTCAATAAACAACATCTAATGAAAGGGGAAAGTGTTTAGTATGCAGAAACAATGTAAAAGTAACACATACACACACGTGCACACACAGGCACGCATGCACACACAGACACATATATGTATATATATGGGTGCACGTATGTGTGCATGTGTGTGTGTTGTGTGTGCGTTCCCCTTCATCTCATCCTATTTACTTCATTCACTCCAAAGTATTCAAGTTTAAGACATGCCGATGCAAACTACCAAACTATGAATAAATAATCTGCAGTATGCACCCCATTTATTATACCAATTTAACTAGGAAAAACTATGCCCCAAAGCTCTGGTCACTGCTTGCCTTTCCAAAGTATCCCTGTTACTTTACATCGACTCATGGAAACTTGTATTTTGTGGCTAAGTTCTTATTGTTATCCTTTTTTCACTAAGAAACAATCAAAAACTAAATTGTCACTAAAAGTTCTAAAAATTGCTTACCAAATTCCTTACAAATACTCATTTAATAAACGAAGGAAGCAAACTTGGCAAATGATTATAATTAATACAAAATGAAAAAGATTCATATAGAAGTTAGTCTATTGCATCTACTGCATAGTCTATGAAAATGTGACTACAGGATTCTTGCCAATTACCATGTCTATGTAAGGCCAGGATTGGTGGTTTACAACAGTAATCTCAGCACTTTGGGAAGACAAGGGGAGGGGGGAATCTCTTGATCTCAGGAAGTGATGACCAGCCTGGCTGACATACCAAGACCTCATCTCTATGAAAATAATAAAAAAAACAGCCAGGTGTGGAGGCATGTACCTGTAGCCCAAGGTACTCAGGAAGCTGAGGTGGGGGGATTGCTTGAGACCAGGAGGTTGAGACTGCAGTGATCTATGATCATGCCACTGCACTCCAGCCTGGATGACAGAGCAGCACTCTAACTTCAAAGAAAAGAAAGGCTACGTAAACATGAACAGCCAATATACTATATACAAATGGAAGCACATAAAATATAAAAATCCAGGAAACAAAGAACAAATGGAGAACCTTTGAAACTATGTAGACCAGCAGAGCAAGTGCATGGGTTTCCTCTTAGGAACAGCAGAAGACAGCAGAGCCCAGAATACGGGACTGATGATGTTCTTATGCAGCTGGCCTGCAATTTTCCAAAACAGCATGGATAGGCAGGTGTCTGGATGTGTCCATTTCTTTCACCTGGTAGTGGGCAGATATGTGCAGAAGGGAAGAGTTTTGAAGAGAGTGGGATGGCTCATGAGCAGAACACACTGAATGATTTTGTGCAGAACTGCTCTTCCCTGGATGGAGTTAGACTAAGACCAGGGAGATGTGCAGGAAGACACATTTAGTATCCTGAGCAAGAGGTGTTACTGTCACCCCAATGGCAACTGGAAGCCACTGCTAAGAGGAACAAGAAGATCCCAGAACTAAAAACAAAAATGGAATTAGAGTCTGAGCTGTATACATATGACCTTTCATCTTGCTCAGGATACTAAATGTGTCTGAGCCTCTGGTTCCTCATTTGTAAAGTTATAATATATCTCAAAAAGGTTGTACAGATTGCATAAAGCACTATTTGTTGAAAATCCTAAGGAAACTTTAAAACAGAACACCAATATGAGGCCTAATTGTTTGCTATTTGCTTGTTTTGAGACAGGGTCTTGCTCTGTTGCCAGGATGGAGTGCAGTGGCACGATCATGTCTCACTGCATCCTCGTAACCTCCCAGGCTCAGACAATCCTCCTGGCTTAGCTTTCCTAGTAACCAGGACTACAGGTGTGAGCCACCAGACCAGCTAATTTTTTACAAAACCATTTGTAGAGGCAGGGTCTCTCTATGTTGCCCAGGCTGGTCTTGAACTCCTGGCCTCAAGTGATCCTCCCCACTAGGCCTCTCAGAGTGCTGGGATTACAGGCATGAGACATTGTGCCTGGCAGATCTAACTGTTTTTAAGAGTAAATGTTAAAACCCAAGGTAACATAATTTTTACTTGGTTCTATGTCACATAGAAATTTATCAGAAAGCCAACTGTTACAACAACTAAGAGATCATTAGTAAGTTTCAAATATATAAAGTGCTGTTTATAAACCAATAAGAGAAAGTTAAACTGCATTATGTAAAATCAGCAAAGGATGTAATTAACAGAAAAAAAACCTAAGTGGATTTTAAACATATGAACAGCCTAGGTCATACAAAAGAAACAAACTAAAAATTACTATCGATGTATTAGATAGACCAGGGGTCAGCAAACTATGCTCCAGGAACCAAACCTAACCAGGACCCTCCTTTTGTAAATACAGATTTATTGGAAGAGAGCCACACAATTCGTGGGCAAATCATCTATTGCTGTTTTCACACTGCAAGGGCAGATTTGAGTAATCAGGACAGAAATCGTCTGGCTCACATTTACTATCTGGTCCTTTACACGAGTTTTACAGACCGGAGACAGACAAAAATGACATGTTTTATAACACTTTCTGTTGTCAAGAATGTGGCCAAGATGCATTTATAGGTTATGGTTGTAAGTTAAATTGATAAGTCCTCTAAAACTCAGTAACATCTATGTGTATTTAAAACAGATATGGAATCCTATCCACACTCAAAGGTGTGTGAAGCATGTTTTACTGCACTAGGGTTTATGATAGCAAGAATTTGGAAACAATCTACATGTCCAACCAAGGCAGTCCAATTAATGAATTGTGGCAGGTCCATAGATGGGCTTGTGACAGAAGCTTCCTGAAGAATGAGGTGGATGCTTATGTGTCAAAATACGACAACCTCAAAGTTATGTTATTAAGTGGGAAAAACAAGATGTAAAGAATGTTCTGTTGCACTGGCATTTCCATGGCTGTTTAACCACAAATATCTCTGGAAGGATTTTCAAGCCACAAGAAAGAAAGGTGGTCACTGAAACAGCTGAATGAAGAGGTGGGGAATGGCATGGCCAAATGGTGTCCCTGTATGCTTTTTGATATATTGGATTTTTTAAACCATATGCACAATTAACTTTTCAAAACAAACAATTAAAAATAAACTCTTGATGCATTGAAATGAAACATCATTCAGTACTGGATATATGCAGCACATTTGTAGATGCAAACTTGAGAAATAGCACATTGAAGAAAAACAAGATGGAGTTTAATCCACAGTCATGAAGTTAGAGAACTGAGGCGATGTTGCAGTTGGTGTGGCTCAAGGGAAGGGAAGAGGAGAAAATTCTAAGCCATGAATTTAAATAGGAAATACAAACAGGAGTATTCCCTTTCCCAAAGGCATATTGACTGACATAATGAAAAATTTAATATTCTTCTGCAGGATAGAATGGATGAAGCGTTTAAGAGATTAAGCTGAGGGAATGCCAATTCAAATTTGCCAGAGGAGAAAAGGGAGAAGGCATGAATGAGACCACAAATGAATCAAAATCCCTTCAAATAAAACATGGACAGTAGTAGTCCTCCGTTATCCATGGGGGACACGTACCAAGACCCACAGTGGATACCTGAAAACACAGACAGTACTGAACCCTATGTGTACTATGCATTTTGTAATACATATATGCCTATGATAAAGCTTAATTTATCAATGAGGCCTTAAGAGGAGATGAACAATAAAAGCTAGTAGAAGATTAACAGTAATAGCTAATAATACAGTAGGAGAATTATAACAATATGCAGCATCACTACTCTTGCCCTTTGGGGCCACTGTTAAGTGAGTTACTTGAACACAAACACTGCAGTACCATAACAGGTGATCTGGTCACTGAGAAGACTACTAAGTGATTAAGCGTCAGGCAGCATCTACAGCATGGAGATGCTGGACAGAGGGAGGAGTCACCTCCTGGGCAGGACGGATTGGGAAGGAGCAGGACTGCTGGAGATTTCATCATGCTACTCAGAACCAAGGTCTATGTAAAACTGATGCACTGTTTATTTCTGGAATTTTCTGCAGACCATGGTTGACTGTAGATCATTGAAACTGCAGAAAATATAACTGAAGACAAACAAGCAGTACTAATGAATTTTGTCATCTTTTGTAGAATCAACGTTATGCAATTGTTTAGGAAGTCATCATGTAGACCAACGTGGCCAACATGGTGAAACCCTGTCCCTACTAAAAACACAAATATTAGCCAGGTGTGGTGGCACTTTGGGAGGCAGAGGCGGGTGGATCACTTGAGGTTAGGAGTTCAAGAGCAGGCTGGTCAACTTGGTGAAATGTTATCTCTACTAAAAATGAAAAAAAAAAAAAAAACAGCCAGGCATAGTGGTGGGCACCTGTAATCCCAGCTACTTGGGAGGCTGAGGCAGAAGAATTGCTTGAACTGGGGAGGCAGCAGTTGCAGTGAGCTGAGATCGCACCACTGCACTCCAGCCTGGGCAACAGAGCAAGATTCCATCTCAAAAATAAAATAAAATAAAATGTTTAGATTAAGAACTGTAAAACTACAGATTGCCTATAAAAGGTGACATATGTCTTATTGTTATTATACTATCCAATTTTTAAAATGCAGTTTAAAAAATAAGCACTTTGCATTAATGTATTAGAAATCTACAGATTTGTTTTGTAGTTTTTATATGGTTGAATACTTATAATCAAAACTTTTACTAGGGTATTGAATAAATCTAGTCTTTTTTAAAAATCTAATCTTATTAGAAAATTTAAAAAATTAAATTAAAAATTAAAAAATAAATTGCTTGACAGAATATAGGTGATGGGGATGGAGGCAGCAAACCACACTGCCATGTATGTACCTATGCAACAATCCTGCATGTTCTTTACATGTGCCCCAGAACCTAAAATGCAATAAAATATATATGTATATATATTTTTAAAAGTTGGTTATGTGTCAAGAAGAAAAAGCCTGACATTTTCTATTCCTTAACTGAGTCTTCAATTTAATTTTTTAAATATTAAGATGAGACTCCAAAGGAAGCAAGAGGGGTCTCCTACTTGAAGGCTCCCTCTCTCTTTTCTTTTCCAACCTTCCCCACCTTTTCCTTTTACTGCCAATTCACAAAGTAGATTCCAGGCTCTTTATTGAGCCTACAATAGAAGTGCTTCTTTTGGGAAAATCTCTTGGCAAAAGAAAGGACTGGCAGTTAAACTCCAGTCAACACAAAGCAGCATCTATTGATAACCATCTGATTTCAGACTATGAGCATCTTCTGTTTTAGGTATCTTCTCTGACTTTAATAATCACAATGTTTTCAACAAACACATTCTATTTTTTTGGATGTTCCTTGTTTAAATTGCAAATACATGCAACTACTGTTTGGCAAAGGGAAACAGGGTATGTTCATTCTAGTGAACAAAGGCCACCAAATCAGACTAGAAGACTGAAACTTCCAGAACGGAATCTTCCAGCAAAATGCATAAACAGAAGAAAATATAGAAAGGTTATGGTTCTTGGTTGTAAAGACATGCTTCTCATTCTGTAAAAATGTATGTCAGAGAAAACTCATTCGGTGACTAATGAAACTTCTTGCTGCAAATATCCCTTTCTCCTGCTGTGAAATCACTTAACTCATTTTTCAAGTGGGAGTAATCTGCTCTGAAGACTCTTACCCTTTTGTTAATGTGTCTTTGTGCTCTCACATTGCTTTCAAAAATGAAAATAAATGCACCCTTTTTACAGCTAATAAGCATATTTTCTATCTCTCGAAAGTTGAACAGAGCACCTCCAATCTCAACACATTTTATTTTATTTTTGTCAAGATCTGGGCATTAGTATGTTTACACTACAGTTCAGCCTCTGTTATCTTTTCAGAATGATGTTTTTAAAAATAGTAGAATCTGTTCATGCCCCTTGACCCGCAGTTTACAGAGACAAGCCCTATGGCAGAATGTTTACATTGTGTGTACTTCTCATAATGATAATCGAGAGATGATCAACTTGGTGCCACTTCTGAATTTTTCCTGCTTGCTAACAGTATTAACTAAATACAAAGGCAGTCAACAGCACTGCCTCATATCTTTCTCATAAGCATGAGGAATATTAGTAAAGGAATTTTAAAACAGATCTACCCTTTTTTGTCAATAACTGCTCTCACATACTGGAGCGATAAATTCATGTAAGGAAGCTGAACTAAAGAGATACGAATTTAGAAGTTTGTTGTAACAGCTTGAAATCCTTGAAGGATAAAAACATGATCAAAGTAGGTGATTATCAGGTATCTCTTACAGAATACTTTTTTTTTCAGTTCAAGAGCATTTAGCTTATTTTTATATTTTTATTTCTTAGAGACAAGGTCTTGCTCTGTCACCTAGGCTGGAGTGCAGTGAAACCATCAATAGCTCACTGCAGCCTCAACTCCTGGGGTCAAGTGATCCTTTCGCCTCAGTCTCCTGAGTAGCTGGGACTATAGGCACGTACTTCCATGCCCAGCTAATTTTTAATCCTTTTTTTTACAGATGGAGTCTTGCTATGTTACCCAGGCTGGTCTCAATTTCCCAGGTTCCTGGGATCCTCCTGTCTTGGCCCCCACAAATGTTGGGATTACAGTCATGAGCCACTGTGTCTGGCCACTATTATTTTTTTATATGTAAGGATTTTTTTTTAAATTTATTTTAATTGGCAAAACTGTATATATTTATATAATGGTATCTGGTGGATGTGAACCAGGGATGCTGTTAAATACCTTACAATGCACAGGACAACTCCAACAAAGCAAAGATTTACGCAGCCCCAAATATCAGTAGTGCTGAGGATAGCAAACCTGACTACGGATTAGGTAGATGTGGCTCAGAAACTGAAACATTGAGCTGGTCTTTCCCTCAATGCATGCAATGATTTGCTTCAACCAACGACTTTTCCATGACATTCAACAGAAGGACTGTGTTGGACACAGGGAGGTCCTCCAGCAGATGGCTCAGTGGACCATGCATAGTGCTAGCACTGCTTTAAAGTCAGTCTTGTTCCCTGAGCAGGTGCTCCGAGAAAAAGCCCTCTCTTTGAAGATGCATCTCTAGGAAAATGACTGGTGCACTGCTCTTCAAGGAAGTCCATGCTTTCAACATGTCTGTGGATGGGATTGGATAGAATGTATGCACAGCTCATAAATGGGTCTTTAATAACTACATGCATAATTGAAAAAGAATCATGTTCAGAGTCATAGGATGCAAGTTTAAAAATTCAATTTACTTGACACTTCATTGTTTCCCCAAGAATATTCTAGATATTGGAAATTTTATAATATAGCTAAAGCTCCTTCCAACTGGATTTCGAAAGATAGGCTTTTCCCTTCCTTTCTCTCTCTCTCTCCTTTGTTTCCAGACAGGAGTTTGCTCTATTGCCCAGGCAATAGTAAACTATATGTGCTATATACATATAAAAACCAGAAGGTATTTTAAATATTTATTTTATTTAAATAGGTTTTCTTTACCTTTTCATAGTTCAAATTCTATAATTTTTAGTAATAGTGATACTCTATATCATATATATGTATGTGTAGTGTACTGTATGGTAAATATACTATATATTTTATATATATTATACAGCATTATATCATATATACTGTATATGCATATTGTTTATATAGTATATAATTGTACAGATATATGTTTCTATATATATCTATGTCTAGCTAATACTATACATACTATATATAGTAAACTGCATCATATATATGTATGTGTGTATACATTTATACTGGTACAGTTCCTTCATCAGATATTTAATTTGCCTATCTTCCTTCCCAGTTTGTGAATTCTCTTTACATTCCCTTAGCAATGTCTTTCATGTAGCATAAGGATTTTTTTAAGTTTTGATGTAGTCCGGTGTAATTGGTTCCTTTAAAGATCAAGCTTCTTGTCTTAAATAAGAAATATTTGCCTAAATCTAAGGTCACAAAACTTTTCTTGCATTTTTTCTTCTGGAAGTTTTAGAATTTTATGCTTTACATCTAGGCATACGATTCACTTTTGAGTTTTTTTTTCGTACATATTGGGAGTTACAGATCAAAGCTTTTTGCTTACTTTTCTTATCTTTTGTATATGGATATTCAATGTTTCCAACACCATTTCTTGAAAACAAAATTATTCCTGCATAGAATTATCTTTGAGTCTCTTTGAAAAATTCAATGTCCATATATGTATCGTTCTAGGTGGAGTCTCTAGTCTATGACATTGATCAGTTTTTCTATCTTTATGTCAGTGACACCCTGTTTCAATTAGTATAGCTCTATACCAAGTCTTGAGATCAGGTAGCAGGAATCCTCCAAGTATGTTCTACTGCTACAAAAGTGTTTTGGTTATTGTAGGTTCTTTGTATTTTCATTGAAATTTTAAATTTATCTTGTTAATTTACATATTTTCTAAAAGTCTACTGTTATTTCATTTGGGACTGCAAAGAATCTGCAGATTAATTTGTACAAAATAAATATCTTAACAATATTGTATTTTCTCACAAGGGTGCTGTGTTTGTGAACACATTCTGTTTCTTCATTTGCTTAAGCCTTCATCAGTGTCCCTCAGTGACATAGTGTAGATTTCAGTGCACAGACTTTGTCAGATTTACTACTCTATAGTTGATATATTCATCGACCAAAGTACATTTTTGTGATGGATTGGAAATAAATAAATAAAAATAACAAAAGACCTAATTATCTATGACAGATTATTGAAAAGTGTCATGCTTTGAGATTCTCTTGAGAAATCTGAACATTCTGAAAGTCTCCCATTTCTACAATATTAACATTCTGATTACATCTTAGTTTGCTCTTCCATTATTCAATGGAAATTTGATAAAGTTTAATTCCCACTTTGCTGAGATAGTATACAGGATTTATGACTGTGTGCAAGAAATTAGTCTGTATCTTTCATGTCTACCAAATTCAAGTTAATTACTAGTAATGCTTACTAGATAATGAAAGTTTTTTTAGTAGACTTGCATTAAGATCTATTCAACTAAATTTTGAAAACATTCCAAGCAGAGGCAAATATTTTAAATAATCAATATAAAACCCTAGTTTGCACTAATAGAAAATATATATTTTTGAGTACACCAAAAACTTTTAATTTTGAACATAAAATCTACCATTATTATTTCCTAGTGTATCTAGACTTTAAAGGTAAATTCACTGATATAGGACTGACTGATAGATAAATAATCACAAGGGTATTATTTACTGAATAACTATAGTATACAAAGAAGTTTGCTAGGCCAATTGCATACATCATGTCTTATTTCTTATTTATTTCCCCCAGTAACTCTGCAAGGTAGCTAGTGTTATTGCCATATTGTAGATTGATTGCATAGCTAGTGTTATTGCCATATTGTAGATTGATTGCAGACATACTCATCAACAGCTGGCACTAAATCCATCATCAATCTTTAAGTTGATGAGCGTACATAACCTCATGCATATATAAACAAGAGCATTTTCATGAAAAAAAAATTAAATACCTAAATTTAAAACAAAGCAATAGCTTTAGTAATTTGTATTTTAAACACTCAAGTTTATGTCTAAAATGGCTTTTAATCATGCATTTTCAAAGATCAAACACTCTCAAAAACACCAAAATAGCCAAACATACATTTCCCAAGGAATGCTCAAATATTGATTGAAAACTGTAAAGAAACCTGTGAAAAAACAAGGGTATGACTCAGTGCTTCAGAGAGAAATGTTAATGAAAATATCTTTTCATGCACAATGCTAGCAGTAACATAAATCCTAATTAAAACCCAAGTTACATGGGCTGTGGTGTCAGATGATGATTAACTGTCTGAAATTTCTTTGAAGTTTGAGTTGTTAGAAATGAGATTGCTAATTTAATTTATTTTAATGCCTGTGAAATAAAGTTGTGATTCTCTGAACTGCTCTTAAGAGAATACAGTGTTAATAAAATATTTGCATTATCTCTATAAATTCATGTTCCACCCACTCATTTCTGTTGATATTAGAATAAATCAGAAGTCTACATCTAGCAGTAACAGAGTAGATCATTCAAACCAACCTTCTTATTGAAAATGTATTGTAATATGTGTGATTTTTTAAAAAGTCTCTTAAAACCATTTTGGTGCTAAAATCATATTTAAGATTACAGCTTCAAAATTGATGATCACAGCCTGAGCAACATAGTGAAACCTTGTCTCTACAAAAATTTTTTTTAAAAATTAACCAGGCATGGTGGCACACACGTATAGTCCCAGTTTCTGAAGAGGGTGAGGTAGGAGGAAGTCTTCAGCCCAGGAGTTCAAGGCTGCAGTGAACCATGATTGTGCCACTGCACTCCAGCCTGGGTGACAGAGTAAGACCCTGTCTCAAAACAAAAAACAAAGAAACAAACAAAAAAACATTGATGACCAAATGATGATCCAGCCACAAAGCAGACTTTGCCCTAGTGCACAGTTCCAAATAAGAAGAAACTGTAAGGGTTTTTGGCAGCATCACCATGTAATGGGGCAACTCTCAGACCCTAGTCACGCCTGAAGCTGTGCAATCTAATATACTTGCCTCTAACAGCTTCCTACCTCCATGAGTTTCACCCTCAAGGCAAACAGGAAACAAAAATAAATACAGTCTTGCTAGTACTTGCAGTCTACCTTCATAGCATCTATGAGCAATTCAGGGAAGAGTATGGCCCCATGACTGAAAGAACCTAGAATTTCAGTGTCCATGGATTATCTGCTTTGGAGAAAAATGCCACTAATCCATTTGTAAATATAATTGCCAGTTCACAAAGATTGCCAAGCCCGTGAAGAAAGAAACAATAAGTCACCAGCAAGAGCCAGCAGAAATCCCAAAGGACTTAAGATTATGCAATGAACAGATATATATGATAATCATTTTTTGAAGGATGTTCAAAAAGCTTGGGAAAAAAAGTTGGAAAATATCTGCAGGGAATAAGAAAGTATTAAAAATGAAAAAATAAAGATCAAACTTAGATCAGAGAAATAAAATAAACAAAATGAGAAAACAAATGCATCCACCTAAGGGCAGATTAAACAAAGCTGAAGAGAAAATGTATAAACTTCAGAAGATGTGAGAAGAAATGATCCAGAGAGTATCATGGAAAGATGAAAAGAGCTGGGAAACCGGGTGCAGTGGCCAGCACCTGTAATCCCAAGTATTCAAAAGACTGGGGTGGAAGAATTGCTTGAGGCTATGAATTAGAGAATAGCCTGGGCAACACAGCAAGACCTAGTCTCTAAAAAAACTTTAAAATATAAAATATTGCCAGGTATGGTGGCATGTGCCTATACTCCCAGCTACTCAGGAGGCTGAGGCAGGAGAATCACATGAGCCCAAGAGATCAAAGCTACAGTGAGCTATGATTGTGCCACTGCTTTCCAGCCCAGGCAACAGAGGGAGATGTCATATATAAAGAATATAAAATAGATAGTTAGAAATAAGGAAAACAGTATGAGAATATCTAATATATGCATAATTATAATACTTAGTCGATGAAGATATTAGTCAATGAGACCAACAAGCAAAAGAGATAAAGAAATACAAGGGCTATTGAAAAAAACAGAAATACAAAATTGAGACTTTAATATAACTAGGAAGAATACATTCCAGAAAATATAAAATTGAGAACTTCAAAAATGTGTAAACTGTAAGAAGGAAATAAAATTAATCCTTGAAATGTAGTGAAAATACATATCAAACTTAAGGATTTGATGCATTGGTTTAACCATGCATTAGATACAGTAGAAAAGAGAATTAGTGAAATAGATTACAGGTCTTGAGAAAAAATAATCCAGAATGTAGCTTGAAAATAAAATTAAATTTTAAAAATACAAAAAAAAAAAAAAGACTAAAAAAAGGAGCCAAAGGGAGAAAATCTAAATTATGTGCAAACAGAGTGAAAACAGGAGAAATAGCACCAATATTTGAAGAGATAATGACTATTTTCAGAATGGAAGAAAACATCATTGCAAATTTCAAGGTGATCAAGGAATTCTGATCAGATTAATAAACCTCTAATGGTAGCACAGTGAAATGGCAGAAACTCAAAGAAAAACTTAAAGGTATCAGGAGGATATAGACAAACTATCTGTAGAAAATGCATTATTTTTAAAGGAGTAACATTTAAACTGACAGCTAAATTCTTCATAGCAATAATGGAATCCAAAGAATAGGAGAATGATTTCTCAGATGGCTGAAAGAAGTAATTGCAAATTAAAATTCAATGAGAATATTGTTCAAGAAGAGGATGTCATAAAGACACATTTAGCCATGCAAACTGATAGTTTCCAACAGCTTGCCACCTCTGAAAATATATTTTAGATCACTGATAGTTTTCTCAAGAGAATAATCACAGATAAAAGTAGGAGGTAAAAAAAGGAATGAAATACAAATAAAGTAGGGTAACTGTCAGAAAATCAAAATTAATATTGAAATAATAAAATAAGCAATCATATCTGAAAAAGATTCCTAAAAAACAGAAAACAGGCCAGGTGCAGTGGCTCATGCCTGTAATCCCAGCACTTTGGGAGGTCAAGGTGGGCAGGTCACAAGGTCAGGAGATCGAGATCATCCCGGCCAATATGGTGAAACCCTGTCTCTACTAAAATACACACAAAAAATTAGCCAGGCGTGGTGGCGTGCGCCTGCAGTTCCAGATACTCAGGAGGCTGAGGCAGGGGAATCATTTGAACCTGGGCGGTGGAGGATGTCATGAGCTGAGATTGTGCCACTGCACTACAGCATGGGTGACAGAGCAACAGTCCATCTAAAACAAGCGCACACACACACACACACACACACACACACACACAAAACATTGAAAGGTACTAACAGCAAGTAAGTTAGGTCAGAAACATGGAGCTAAAATACACTGATTACTGAGTATTTTCAGGGAAGTGGAAAATGTATTAATTAAAATTAGTGATTATATTAAGGATCCATGTTGTAATTTCTAGGGTTATTTATTAAACCAGTACAGTCTTTTAACATCTAGTGCCGTGGGAGAAGTGGGAGTAAAAGGGAATGAAATAATTTTATTTGTTTATTTATTTTCTGAGACAGGATCTTGTTTTGTTGCCGAGGCTGCAATGCAGTGGTGTCATGATAGGTCACTGCAGCCTCGAACTCATGGGCTCAAACTCTTCTGTCAGCTCAACCTCCTGAGCACCTATGACTACAGGTGCACACCACCACACCTGTCTAATTTTTTTTTATGTCTTATAGAGACGAAGTCTTCCTATGTTGCTGAGGCTGCTCTTGAACTCCTGGAGGATTCTCAAGTGATGCTCTTGCCTTGGCCTCCCGAAGTGCTAGGATTACAGGTGTGAGCCACTGTTCCTAGCCTGGAATGATTTTTTAAAAAGCTGTTCAAACAAGATATAGAAGTGAGATATTAATAGTACAATTTAGGATAGAGGTCTTAAACACAAATATATAAAAAATAAATCAGTGGATCTGCAGCTGAAAATCAAAGATTACGAGACCCAAACAGATGCTATATAAAAAAGACTCCAAACCTTAGTCAACAGAAAGGCCTGAAGTAAACACATGGGAACTATACAAAATTGGATTACTAACAAAACATAGGTAATGTTAATGTGAAACTAAAAAGACATTAAGGCATAAAGCACCACAAAACTTACAGAAAATCACTTTATGAGAAGAATCTCAATTTGCCACAATGCTATAAAAATTCTAGACTGTATCCACTAAAATTCATAAGCATATAAAATGCACAAAACTAAATTTTAGGAAAATATAGGAAAAAATTTTGAACATCCATAAACATCATGGGAAAATTTAACAGACCTATTTTAGTCACTGAAAGAATATGAATACTTAAACTACTACCTATAAAACTAGAGTATGTAAACAACATACTTAAACAGTATAGCACATTGCACCAACTACTACAAAATAAACACTATCTTGGGGGTGAAAAGCACATTGGTAAGAAAAAAAGTATAAAAATATAAATAACTGGAAAAAATACATCGATTTGGAAAGTAAATAATGGTTTGTGAAAAAAATTCATGAGTGAGATAAACATTAATAATAGAAATTACAAAATAGTTTATCTGAACAACAGCAAACGTATCATTTACCTGATTTGTGAAATGTAGCTAATTCAGTACCTGAGCAAAATTTACAGGTATATAACATATTAGAAAAGATATTTGAAAATTAATAAAATTAGCATTTCAAGAAAATAGTAAAACAACGCGAGATTTATAAAGATAACAGCAGTAATTAATGGAACAACAACATGTAATAAAATGAAGAGGAAAATCAAAAGTTAGTTCATCAGGAAGTGTAAGCCAAGAGATAAACCCTGATGAGTTATATTGATTAAAACAATGGAAGACACATGTATATTCTGGGGATAAAAAAAAAGAAAAAAAAAAAACCACTGCTCTGCAGAGATATAAGAAGATAAAAGAGATCATTATTTACTTCACTATTTTCATAAATTCAAAAATTTTAAAGAAATGGAAAGACTTCTTTAAAAAAAATATAGAACAAAAGTGACTCAAAAACAAACAGAAAATCTGAATAAACCCCCTATTGCACTCTAGTCTGGGTGACAGAATGAGGCCGTGAGAAAGGGAAGGGAAGGGAGAGGGGAGGGGAGGGAAGGGGGAAGGATGGGAGAGAGGGAGGGAGGGAGGGAGGGAGGGAAAGAAAGAAAGAAAAGAAAGACAATAAAGGAAAGAAAGAAAGAAAGAAAGAAAGAAAGAAAGAAAGAAAGAAAGAAAGAAAAAGAAAAAGAAAGAAAGAAAGAAAAAGAAAGAAAGAAAAGAAAGAAAAGAAAGGAGGGAGGGAGGGAAGGAAGGAAGAAGAGAAAGAGAAAGAGAGAAAGGGAGGGAGGGAAGAAGGAAGGAAGGAGGGAAGGAAGGAAGGAAGGAAGGAAGGAAGGAAGGAAGGAAGGAAGGAGGCAGGCAGGGAAGGAGGGAGCGAGGTAAGGAAGGAAGACATCAAATTCACTGCCAAAATTCATGCCACAAAGAAAATATGCAGAGAGGGCTGCATTTCTTAGTTCAGGAAGATACTAAGGAAAATACAGCCCCAATCTTAAACTCTTCAAGTGAGTATTAAAAAAGAAAAGATATATCCTTCCATTTTATTGTGTGATAGTGTAACTTCTGCCCCATATCCAACAAGGAATAGGATTAAGTGGCCAACAAGGTCACCCAGGGACTATTTTGAGCAATGTGTGAATAGCATACAAATACATAATTATCAAATTAGGCTTACCCCTACACACAAAGTGGAATCAATATTCAAATATATGAAGAAATTTTATAGTATAATATATTTTCATATATTTATATATATAAAACAAAGGAAGTCAATACAATGACAATAAAGAGGAAAAAAATCAACTCACTGCATTCTATAAAAAATGACAAAATACAACATCTATCCAGTCACAGCTTTAAAAATATTTTAGCAAACAAAAAAATCAAAGGGAATTTTCCTAATCTGAAAAAAATTCACAACTAAAAGCCAGTAGAATTGAAGACCTTATTTTAATGGGTTAGGGTGTTCTAAACATTGTCTCTAAAGTCAAAAGCACATGAAGAGATGCTCAAGTATTTGTTCTATTTGGCACTGTACTTGAAGGCTTACAGAAAGAGCTGCTAAGGAGAGAAAAATAAACACATCTAAAAATTGAAAAGGAAGCAGCAAAATTGTTTTTACTCACAGTTGATAGGAGTGTGCTCTAGGAAGTCCCAAAGAATACAAGAGTTTAACAAGTCTCAAAATTAATGTTCAACAAGTAAGTAATAGCATTTTCGATTTTAGCAATAACATAAAATGAACATTTTAAGAAGATAAATATTACCAAAGCTTTGAAAACATCATTTCTTACAAATTAATTTTTAAAAATATGTAAAAGACCTCCATTCTGACCACTACAGAATATGACAAGGAAAAAAATCTACAATACTTAAATGTGTACAAGGATGTACATTTCCATAAACATGTCTGTCAGTGTTGAAAGATGTCCAATCAGCCCGAACTAACCTAGAGATTAATTATATTCTTAATTAAAAATCAGATGCCTGTTTGTTTTCCAAGTTGGGGGTTCTAACATTTATACAAAAATCAACACACCAAAAGTAACCAAGAGTCTCTTGCAAAAGAACAAGAAAAGAAGATTTATACTAGATATTGTGGATTATTATAAAATTATGATGATGAAAAATGTGTTTGGCGCAGAGGTAGACAAAGAGACCACTTGAACTTTAGTGATATGGGTTAAATTGTTTGAAATAAATGGTATTGTGATATTCTAAGGAAAAATAAACTAGACCTGTTACAGAATGCAATAAATATATTCCCTGTGTATTTTCAATATGAAAGATAAAATATTAAGCTTTCTTGCAAATAGCATAAAAGAAAATCCTCATGCCTCTTGGTAGGAAAAGATACCCGAAACAAAAATCCCAATCCACCAGTCCGAAAGAAAATATTGTAAAGTCTGTAAACTAACATTAAGAATTTTCGCTTATTTAAAGAAATAATTAAAAACTTAGAAGGAAAGTCTCAGAAGATATTTGCAACATATACAATCAGTGAAGCACTCTAATCAAAATAAAGCAATAAGAAGACACACAACTCAATAGAAAAATTGATCAAAAACAGACACTTCACCAAACAGGACATATGAATGACCAATAGATATATGGAAATGTCTCAACCTCAGGGTAAACACAGTAAACACACAATGGGTTTCCACGTGCACCCACTAGATTGGAAAAAGAAAATAGGATTTTTATACTACCACATGTTGAAGATTGCACACTTCTGGTGAAAAGAGGCATTTCTGTACTGGAGAACAGTTCATCCTTATATAAACTCTATAGTTGAATATTTGAACCAGCAATTCTATAATGGCACATGTCTCAGAAAACCAATGCTTGTGAGAAAGGAGGGTGCATGGAAAAGAATGTTCGTAAGACGAATTTATAATAACCTCAAACTGGAAATAATATCTATATCTATTAGGAATAAAATGGACACATGGACTGTGGTATGTTCAGACTTTAGAATGCTATACAACAATTAAAATGAGTGTAATAGATGTATACACAGCAGCACATATGAACATTATAAAACAGAATTATGCATGAAAAGAACACATCAGAAATTAATACAAAGTTGCATTCATTTAGAGTCTCTAAACAAACAAAATTTACCTGTGTGATTCGGGGATGCCTTTATCATTGGGAAAATATAAAGAAAAGCATGGAAATGAGTAGCATACAAGAATAATGGTTATCACTGAGGAGGATAAGGAGATAGAACTGCTTTGAAGATGGTAACATATTTCTTCACATGGGTGCTGGCTACAGAAACACTTGCCTTCGGCTTTCACACTGCATGGAGCATTGATAATATAACAGAACACACAGAACTTTGGTTTGTGTGTATTATACTTCAAATGGATTTTTTTTTAATCAGTGTAAATCTAAATGCAGCATAAATGTTGACCAGTTAACCTCATGTATCTATTGTACTATTTCATATGGCCCCATTATTTGTGGTTTCCGGTGGTTCTCTTTGTACTGTCCTTCTTGAAAATACCATTAGAAACCATGGACACATCACCAGAGAGTGATTCATGCTAATGAGGAAAACATGCTGTGGAATTTCTGTTTTCCACTTCCTGTTAATTTAAAAGTATTGAGGCTGGGCACCATGGCTCACTCCTGTTCTCCCAGCACTCTGGGAGGCTGAGGTGGGAGGACTGCTTGGGCCAGAAGTTTAAGACCCACCTGGGCAACATAGCAAGACTGTCTCAATGGAATTTTTTAAAAAATTAGCTTGGTATGGTGGTGCCCAGTTGTAGTCCTAGCTACTCGGGGTACTGAGACAGGAAGATTGCTTGAGCCTAGGAGTTGGAGGCTGCAGTGAGCCATGATCACAACACTGCACTCCAGGCTGCATCAGAGCTACGTCTACTTTTTTAAAAAGGAGGGGTATTGAAAAAGCCTCATTCAACCTCCAAGCCCCTTCAGCAACTTCTCAACAGACATACTTCCGTACAGTAGGAACAGCTGACGAATAGTTGTGAATTCACTTATTCCCAGATGTGAAACTCCAATATGAGCTGAGCCATCAAACCATCCATCCCAGGCCCATCCTCAGGTCTATAGCACTGAGGCTTAACACTACAGTTATTCTTTCTGATTGCACAACAGCATGTGCAATAATTTATTAGGACCCTCTAAGTGTTTACACCAATTGCTACTGTACTGTACTGTACTTTACCTATTTATCTAGCCACATAAAATACTCAGTTAGTTGTATGGAAACCACATTATAAAACCTTTAATTATTCAGAGATTTGTGGGGGGCGGGATGATCTAATTCAATAGAAAACAGATTACCTAGAATTTAACATTATTGGGGATGGCGGAACTGGCAAAAAATTACATGAGAGGTACATAAAAAAGTTAGAAAACACTCCACTAAACAGACTTTAAAAGGTGACACTACACAATGAGCATTCTAAAAATACATAGAAGAGAACACATGGCTGCACAGGAATGACACCCTTCATGGAAAGTCCATTTGTAAAGGCATATGCCTGGCATTTAGCTCAATGCATTTTTTATTTTCTTTTCAATGTGCCTTATGGTTTAGTTGAGGCTGGGCACGATGGCTTACACCTGTAATCCCAGCACTTTGGGAGGCTGAGGCAGGCAGATCACTTGAGGCCAAGAGTTTGAGACCAGCCTGGCCAACATGGCGAAATCCCACCCCTACTAAAAAAATACAAAAATTAGCCAGGGGTGGTGGCACATGCCTGTATTTCCAGCTACTCAGGAGTCTGAGGGAGGAGAATCGCTTGGTGGCAGTGAGCCGAGATCATGCTACTGCACTCCAGCTTGGTTGACAGAATGAGACTCTGCCTCAAAAAAAAAAAAAAAAGAGTTAGTTGAAACAAACTTAGATTTATTTATAGCTGTTCCTTGTTTTTGAATTAAAATTGTGTTATACAATGTGGTCACCGATGTTACTGAACGGAACCCTAGCTGGGTCCAAATATAAATGCCTCCTTAAGGATTAAGACTTGCCTCAGCAAGATATTAAAAATAAATTACTATGGACTCTCAAATGTTTTAAAGTGAGGAGAAATACAGAAGTTTCCAGCGGTCTTACCTTACTGCAATTAGTGTATTGCCTCTGAAGTGATGAATCTGAATATAATAAAGCTCATTTTGGGTATATGATTTCTTATATTCTTGCTAAATTATATCATCCCAGTTATGTTACAGTCAACACCCATATACCTTTATAATTTCACTAGTTTTACTACTTAAAGTGAAGTTGCTCAGAACACTGCTAGGTTAATTTCTATTTTTGTATGTAAGAACAGGCATTGCTAAAATTTTGCTATTGCAATTTCCATCTTAATTTCCTAAAGTATATTGTTTGTGAAGTCCTTTAATCTATGAGATACTGCTTTCAATAACACTTTAAAAAATTCCCTATTAGGTTACAACTTGTATGTTTTTCATATCTATTTAGTTTCTCCTCTCAAAACTGGAGTAGTTCCTCCTTACCAGGGGAAGTGGGGGATACTTTTCAAGGCCCCCAGTGGATGCTTCAAGCATAAACTTTATCATGGGTACCAAACCCTTTATATGCAGTGTCCTTCCTGTAACTACATACCCATGATAAAGTTTATGTTATAAATTAGGCACAGTAAGAGATTAACAACAATAACTAAAAACCAAATACAACAACTGTAACAATATATACTCTAACAAAATGGTACGTGAATTTAATGTCTCTCTCTCTCTCTCTCTCTCTCTCTCTCTCTCTCAAAATATCATTGTACTGTACTAACCTAACCATGGGTAATGAAAATCACAGATAATGGGGGTTGAGGGACTGCATACCTTTCTCTTTCTCTCTCTCTCTCTCTCTCTCTGCTAGATCTAAATCCACCCAGACAACAAGCAGTGAAGACAAAACACCAGTAGGCAGTAAGAAGGCTTTAAGAATTTTCTGAATACTGAAAGCAATTGAAAAACATTATAACTGACATAATAATGTTAAAATGACCAAGAAAGAAAGAAAACATCAAGACACTAGATACAGGAGCTCAAGCCAGTCAGAAGGAAACAGAAGGATTACAAGAGTAAATGAGAACAGAATCACGTGCTGCCGAATAAGTACAAGCTTGCAGAGATTAGCAACCAAGTTAGCTGAACAGAGACACTTTGGGCGGGAGTCACCCATGGCTCTCTGACCTGCATATCATGAATGCTGGTAGTTTATACTAATAATGAAATATGTATGAAGAAAGACAACCAGAAGAATTATATATAACAATACAGTAATACACAGCAGCAGAAATATTCATCTTTTTCCTTTTTCATGCATTCACTATTTCACCCATGTACTCCTTTATTCAACTAATGTGTTTTTGAGTCCCTACTACATTCCAAATACTGATTTAGACAGTAGGGATAAAGAGAGGCTGCAAAGTGATCAAGTTGGATTAAACAGACTAAGGACAAATACACAGTATGGGAAGGAGGAGAGGGTTGAGGGCCCCTCTAAAAAAAAAGTGTTTGCTACTGGGTGCATGAGACATAGGCACAACTCTAGCCAGGTAATGCAGTCCCACAGGTACTCCGCCTGCAGAGTGTGTCTAGGGCTAAATTTCAGCCTCCGTGAGTCCCTTAGCCTCCAGCCTTGCACCATGCAAGCTGTACAATAGTACCAGCATGTGCGTGTGTGCATGCACACCTTTTATTATTTTGAATTGCAAGAAATGCAACTTTATTTGGATTACAGAATGGTTTGCCTATCACGGAAACAGCAAGTTGAAGATGCCTTGCAACAAGGACACATGTACAATAGGGCATTTCTGACATCAGAAGACATGGCCTAGCATTTGGGGGTGAAATATGTGGCCACCTGTGAGATTCGAATGTTTGAAGGTGGCATTGAGATTCTAGGGTAGAAAAAGTAAGAAAAAAAATGAAGATGTTTATGTTACCTTTATTTTCTTTGCAAAGGAACAATATCCAATGAGACATTGTTCTTCTTAGGAAATTGCTCCTCCCCCTTCCCCCCATAACATAATCAATATAAACATTGCAGAAATCTCCCTCTCTAAGCCCAGAGAAGTGAGAGGACAGTGGAGAATCTTCTCTCCACATCTAATGCATCCTCATTTCTGAAAGAGGATGCTGACTTGCAACCCCATGGTGCCTGCAGGTGCAGCTGACAATGATGCTTGCAGTTTCCATGAGCCAGTGTGTTTTCTGCTGAATGAGATGGAAATATGACAGGTGAGGGCCTGATATTCTCTTGCCTAAAAAATACACTGGAAAATAAGGCTCCTTTCCTGGCATGCAGTGTTCAGAGGAAGACATGAAGATTACATCCATCTGTGCTAATAACAGTAAACAAGCGTGAATGATGCCAACATTTGATTAAAAACACCACATAGGCAGGGGAAGTCTACTGTGGGCTGATAACACCAATGAGTTATAATCGAAATCAGTGGCAAAGACAGGTATAATTGCATGTCCAATCTGAAGAAACAGACTTCTTCCTGTTTGTTTTATTTTACCTTCACTTCAATTTCCTTATAGTGTCACAATCTAATTCCATTTAATGAAGGGGGCAAGGGGCAGGAAAAGAAAAATTTCATAAATTTCTACAACTAGTATTATTTGACAACAGATGGGCTGCTTCCTGACAGAAGGAGCTTTGCGTGTGAAGAATTCTAATTTAGGCCTTTTCCTGACATGTCAGTTTCATGCTAAAAGTTTCAAAGCTAAAAACCAAGTCATACTGACATAATAACACTTCTGGAGTGTTTATTCTTGGTAAGGTGCCCCCTCTTAACTCCATTTACATCTACAATTTTACTATCTTTAGAGCTGGACCTAATGAGGAATAAAGAAAGAAACAAACAGGTTCAGACACAAAGAGATTATATAACTTGTCTAGGATCACAGACAGATCTAGACATGCCCAAAGTGGGACCTGTACAATGTCTTATTCCATTTGCATGGCTATAAAGGAATACTTGAAGCTGAGTAATTTATAAAGAAAACAGGGTCCAGGCATGGTGGCTCACATCTGCAATCCTAGCACTTTAGGAAGCTGAAGCAGGAGGACCACTTGAGGTCAGGACTTTGAGACCAGCCTGGGCAACTCAGCAAGACTCTGTTCCTACATTTTTTTTTTAGTTAACTGGGCGTGGAAGCATGCACTTGTAGTCCTAGCTACTTGGGAGGCTGAGGTTGGAGGACGGCTTGAGCCTAGGAGTTTGAGGCTGCAGTGAGCTATGATTGCACCACTGTTCTCCAGTCTAACAGAGCAAGACCTTGTCTCTAATTAGAAAAATAAAAAGAAAAGAAAAGAGGTTTATTTGGCTAACAGTTCTTCAGGGTGTACAAGAAGCACAGCACCAGCATCTGCTTTCAGTGAGGCCACAGGGAGCTTCCACTCATGGTGGAAGAGGAAGGGGAGCTGCTCTGTGCACAGATCACATGGCGAGAGAGAAAGTAAGGGAGAGAGGAGAGGAAGGTGCCAGGCTCTTTCTAACAACCAGATCTCCTGGGAAATAATACAGCAAGAACTCATGCCTCACCTGGAGGACTGCGCCAAGTCATTCATGAGGGATTTGGCCCATGATCCAAACGCCTCCCATCAAGTCCCAACTCCAACGCTGGGGATCAAATTTCAATGTAAGATTTCGAGAAGACTAATATCCAAACTATACCATACCCTGTGAGTATGGCTTCAAAGCCTCTGCTCTCTGCTTGTCTTCAAACCTGCTTCCAGATAGCATCTTAGGGGGCACCAATAAGTATCCCCATATTCTAAACCAACGTTTCTCAACCTTAATACTAGTGGCATTATGAAGGAGAGAATTCTTTGTTCTGGTGGGCTGTCCTCTGCATTGCAGTATGTTGAGCAGCATCTTGGACTTATAGCTACTAGATGCCAGAAGCATCACCAATCTCCAGCTGTAACAACCCAAAGTATCACCAGGCATAGCCAAATGTCCCTTGGAGAGGAAAACTTAAACCCCAATTGGGGGGCTAATGGTTCAGCTAGAGGAAGCATTTTAAATATGAGTAAGAAAAAAGATTGACTTAGAGCATGGTTTATTAATGTTAGCACCACTGACATTCGTAATCAGATCATTGTTAAGGATGAGTGTCCTGTGAATTGTAGGATGTTAAACGGCAACCCTGGTCTCCACCAACTAAATGCATTAACACCCTTCAAACTCACTGTGACAACCAGAAATGTCTCCTTACATTGCCAACCAGGGCACAACTGCCCATGACTGAGAACCATGGTTCTACCTCAAGGAGTGTGTCTACCAATGCAAGACCTAGTAATAGACTGTGGGGCTGGCCCCACCATACTTGGCCCATCAGCCTTGTTCAAGCCTTATGGGGCACAGAAAAGACAGTGGTGAAGGTTGAAGATGATGGAGAGTCAACCCTGTCAGCTATGATGGTGATGGAGCCAAATAAAAAAAAGTGGTCCTTGGTCTTCTAGAAAGGAACTCTGCCCTGGTCTCACCTCTAGAGACCAGGTGAGGGTCACAGAATAGGTTCAGCTGAAGTGATAGAGGAAGGAAAGAGACTTGGCCCAAGTCAAATGAACTCAGTGGGTGAAACTTGCCACAGAAACCCTGGAAATCACAGATGCCTCCAAAGTAAAGTTCAACTGTGTATAGCTGCTGCTCCCAGAATATGATAGCATTAGACTTTAACTCCACCACCAGCCACGCAAGAAGTTGGCTTTTTCCTCTCATGGCCCCTCTCCTCTTAGTGAGGAAAGATGTCAACTTCACACTCCTTTTTTACTGAATGGTTGTCCTGTCTGTGGCTTTCCCAGGAAAGGAAAGTGAAAAAATTTGCTAATGGAGGAGAAATTGCAATAGACTGAACTGGATGGTTAAGGTCCTTGAGTGGCCAGAATTCCTATGCTTTATGCACATTAGTCCCCCAAGGGTAAGGATAAAGAAGGCTATTGATTAGATTGAGATGTAAGAATGCATTTGCTGCCTATTTGTGCTATATTGAATCCCACTAGTCTGTACTTTACCGGAATCTCTTAACGGGTAGACGGGAGTTAGGTAACTACCTAATGACACATTTTACACCAGGCACTTACTAAGAGTTGAGGGCTTGGATAAGATAACTTAGGAGGTCTCTTTTTAGGCTATTTAACTTTCTTTTCAATATCATGGTCTAAAGGAATATGCATCCCTCAAACGAGGAGCAAAATGGTGAAGATTGTGGATATATTCTGTCTTTGCCATGAAGAACTATGCTACCAACCTACACACTAGAGCTAGTGGTGTGCAAAAGATTTCATGTATCTTTTATTTCTTCTCTAAGATTCTCAGCAGAACCACAAGAAGTATAAAGATATCACTTAGTAGGAAGAGCCTCTTACTTCCTGGTCAAGCCCTATAGAATGCAGGACCCCCAAGGGATTGGCAGACAATTCTGATCTGTTTGCAGAGCCATGATTGTGATGCAAAAGTAGTTTGGCAGTGGGATATTGAATATGGCAAAGAGATATTGAATTCACTATGTTTTGCAACCCTTGTGGGCTGAATATATTCATGTAACTCATATACTTGACTGCCTTAATCCTAGATAAGTGCTTGAAGGTGTATTTACTTTCACCAATAAGTAGTTAGTAAATCAGTGTCAAAACATATACCTTCTTTGATGTTAGTCTTGCTCAATATTTTAGACATTTAAAAATACATTTGAGAATACTTTTGGTAATATATTTTATTTTACTTTGGTTGCTACAATCTTTGTCACAGCTCCTCTAATGAATAAGTCAATACTTTTAATAATCCCTCTCAATGTAGCTACAGTTTTACAAGACTTTCTCTACCTCTCACTTGGTTAGCTGAAGCAAATGCTATTTGACAGAATATAAATTCTATTTAACAGAAAGGAGCTCCCCATGAAGGTGTTGTCCTGTTCTTCCCTTGGGGAGCCTTATGCACAAAATTGCCTCTGTATGCAGAAGGCACCTGGATACTATAAAAGGTTGTACCCCATGGGGAAGGTATAGGAACAGACAGACAGATGAGTCAGGGAAAAGCAAGGTTGATGGAAGATGTTGGTATCAAAACAGCTAGAACTTGATTTGGAGCATTTGGGTTATTTCTGACTTATTCCTCACCTATACAGCAAAACCAATGCATTTTGTAAACAGGGTACTGAGTCCTGTTACAGATAGCTGGAGACATCTGACTGGAACAATGCAAGATGCTGACCAACACCAAGACTTGACCAGATTTTAGGAACTAAGAGCACACTGGGCTTTTCCTAATGGTTTGATATAGGCTTAAGAAACAACTGGCACATGTACTGATGCCCAGGCACAAAGCACTAATACAAATTTTAGTAGCCATGACAGACTTCTAAGGAGCCCTTGTCAATGAAGCTCTACTTCAAAGATGCCATGTTTGAGGGGCCATCAAGGTGGTGATTCATTGATATAAGGGCGAGGGTCAGGCAGGGTTTAGAAGGAAAAAAAAAGTACCCCGTTCTTTGAATGAGCAAGAGACCCACAGAGTTCCCTGACATCTGGATCCAATGCCCATCCTCATTCTTTCTTTTCTGACACTTTGTATCCTAGCTTATCACTCAAGAGGAATTCAGTGAGCACTTACTGTACACACATATGTATCCATAAGTGCCATTCATCAGACTGTGAATAAATATGAAACCTAGAGTGCTTTGTCTTACAATTAAACTTTTTAATAAGCCCAGAACACACATGTCTGTACAAGATGACACATGAATAGATACATAAAGTATCCTCAACCAAGTTGAAAATAGGGCATCAAAGCCATCCAAAGATAGCTGGACAGTCACAGTCCCTGAAAGGATTCCCTGGAAAGTCATATCCTGCTTGGTCATTCAAAGCAGCACCTCCCCTCATGAAAAGAAGACATCACAACGCAATCAGTCACGCTCATCTGGGGCCCAGAGCCTTTGCAGTATCTCAGCCCACCAGTCTGTGGCTCAGGTGTGCCCATCTAGATAAGAGTCCCACTTTGATGTGTGCGATCACAACGTTCCTCTCAACCTTGCCTTTGAGGCATTTGTCTAGGCTACTGAGATGGATTTCAGTGATATTTTTCCCTACCCTGGTCACCTAGGGACTGCAAGATAACAGAGGCACAGAGCCTCCACTTACACAAAGAAAGCAGGCTGTGGGATAATCAACAGCCAGCCCCTTGAAGCTCTGTCAGAGGTACTCAAGCAGTTTCTGAAGAATCTGATGCCGTGTAGGTCTGCCCACAGAAATAACAATCCTCACTCTTTTCACCTTTTTATTCTTTTTATTTTTGAGACAGAGTCTCACTCTGTTGCCCAGGCTAGAGTGCAGTGGTGTGATCTCAGCTCACTGCAACCTTCGCCTCCTGGGTTCAAGCCTCAGCCTCCCAAGTAGATGGGACTACAGGCATGTGCCAGCACACCCAACTAATTTTTGTATTTTTAGTAGACATGGGGTTTCACCATGTTGGCCAGGCCATTTGATCTCCTTCCCACAAGTGATCTGCCTGCCTCGGCCTTCCAAAGTGTTGAGATTACAGGTGTGAGCCACTGTGCCCCGTCTATCCTCACCCCTTTTTAAAATATGAAACTGAAGTAGAAGTATGGAGAACATGGCTAATTCTTGTGTAGATAATCAATAATACCCTCTTAAATAAAAATCATACTTACAACAAAAGCACAAAAGAAAAAACTGGATGATTTTGGATGATAAGCTTACGTGGTCAGAAGTCAGTAGTCCCACCTGTTGCTCCTACATACATCATGTGGAACTTAAAATTCCCCTACTTTTAGTTTCTACTTTTCTGGGGGCGGGATTGGAGGAGGTTAGATTAACAAATGCAGCCAGACTGTGACGATTATTCATATGTAATATAAATATGTGTATACAATATAAACTGTTATATATATACATAAATTATATATAGATACACACATATATAAGAAGAGTTAGTAATTTTTATGTTTTATACATATGTTTACAAACCCAGAAGAGTTATATATGTCATATATATTAATGCCTCATATATACTGATATTTTCCCATAATTCAAAGGGATTTTAATAAAGGTTGTTCGAAGAATGACTTGCAAGACATATAAGCAAAATAAAATTTTCAAAATATGCTCACAAATTTAAAAAATAAAACAATAGGTAGTATATACATGATCTGTATTTTATAGTTTTAATATATTTTATATAGATCACAGATTTACATTCATAATACAATAATTTATAAAGTATACACATTTAATATATAAAATTATATATGTATATGTGTGTTTGTGTATATTTATATATATATATATATATATATATATATATATATATAAAAAATAGCCTTTCCACGTGGGAGGGACTCTTACTAGCACTGTATAGTAGCTCTTTTGATCCTCTAAACACCATAAGACTCAATTATTTTGAAGATAAGAAAAATGAGGCCCAGAGATGTCAAGTCTAATAAACAACACACAGCTCATGAGGCTCTAACACAGCATTGGTTTTGCCATAGGTAGAGAAGTCTGAAAGAAAACATTGTGTGATATGCCAATGTGGTCAGTAGTTAGAACTCCCATTTGTTGCTCATGTATAAGTCATGTGGACATTGAAATTCCCCTACTACTAGTCTCTACTTATGTATAAAGTGGAGGAGACACACATCCACATTGCCTTAGTCTAGCTTTGGTTAATACCACATCTTTCAACTCTTTGCATTTTCTCTGATATTTCCAGAAATGTTCTCTCTTGTTTAGGAAACTCTCTCAATTTATGAAATGTAATTGTGCATCTTTTTATCATGTCCCCTATGGTTCCTTTAAGAAAACAATTTTATTCAGATACCTTTTTCAGCACCTAGTACCATGTGTATGAAACACTTGGCTGACACTATCACAAGATATAAAAATAATTTTGTATCATGTTAAGTTGTTGGTAGAATGTGCCAAAGAATCATTCCCAGAAGCTCTGATGACTCAGACATACAACCGAGGCATAGTAGATTGTTTTTTCCAACAGCTAAAATGGCACAGCCCTGTGGCAGTTGCATTTTAAACACTGGGAAAATAAAAGAGGAAAAAAGATCATTCTCTTGGCCTACTTGCTTTGAAAATATGGCACTCTTTAGAAAAATTAAATACAAAATATAAGAAGAGAAATTGATACGGGGTGCATGTTTTCAAAACTTTTGGCCAAAATAGGACTTCAAACATATTATAGGTCATATCTGCAATGTGCACTTTAAATGATCACAGTTTCATTTTAATAAAATGCAAATGCATGGATCAGTGTTAAGTAGATTCTACTGAACAATCTGCAAAATTTGCCTACTCGGTGCTGTAGAAAGCACTGCATCTCTCTGCTTTGTACTCACGCACTGTCGTCTCCCTTGTTGTAGAGGAGGCTTCTGAACAGCCTTTTCCAGCAATGAGCCTGAAAGCAAACTAAAACCCAAGTTGCCACCAAGATGACCTAAGCCTGAATACCCCCACTGATCTTTCGTGGTTAATCAGTCACAGTTGGTTCTGAAAGAGGAAAAATATCTATTTTATTTTTTTACTGCTGCCCAACAGCCTTAGTTGCAGCTTGAGCACTCCTGTGCACGCAGAAGCTCTCCCAGCTGCTTTAAATGCCGTAGGATTAATTTTCGACCTAAATAAACCTAAGTATAAATTTCTGTATCTAGTAACCTAAAAAACTGTCAATTATCTTGTTTTCTAACCTGTTTCTTTCTCTTAGAATCTTTAAACATATTTTGAATACCTCAGCCATACTGTCACTTTAAAAATAAGTATAATAACTTTGGCTTGCTCACAACCTTTTTAAAATAAGCAGTGTGCAAGCATCAGAACCAAGAAAACATGGGATTGATTTGTTAGATAAATCAGGTTTATTTGCGCATGCTTCTGGCTCTCAAAAACTAGAATCACTTACCTGTTAAATAAAACTAAGGTTGAATTCATGAAAATCAAGCTTAATAATTATAAGTAAGTGATAAGATATCTTTTGTCAATATTTTTCTTTTGCATGTCTTCCAGTTCTTCAAACCCCAAAAGAACAAATGCACATGAATTTATCCCTTGGTGTTTCAAGGGCATGTATTAGCTTTGCACGTTGCACTATCATTGCTGGCTAGCTCTTGGGGAATTTCAGACCCTACTCTTGAATGTGACTTGCATGTTCAATTGCCATTGGAAGAAAACAAGAAGTAAGAGCAATATTGGTCTACGGAGTTCAGCTGCTACAGAGAATGTCATTACTCTGCAAAAATTAACTCAAGATCTTTGTTCCAGGAAGACATGGCAGCAATGATCAGACTCAGAGAACACATTTATCAGTGTGGACTAATCTGAATCAGCCATAAAGAATGTAACAATAAAACCGAGAGTCAAAGACCTTGGAATGGGTCACCCTTATCCAAACCAGGCTCATGGACGAAGGGGTCCTGGGCTATAAATGGAATTTTCCCATCCTTAAGATGCCTGCATCCCTCCAATGGAGATGGCATCTGTGGACTGGCCACAGAGGATGCTATCCGGTATGTGAGTTACACAGACCCTCTTTTTTTCCACCTTTCCTGAATTCTAAAGAATCTGATTAAAATTAACTCCCACTGGAGATTGTGTTGACCATAGGATGTCTCTTTTCTGCAACAAATGAAATACTCGTGTTTGGTTTCCTAGAGAAAAGCCTGGAGATTAATGGGCTAGACTCTCCCGTATCGTCTTTGTTGAGATTCCAGTACCATCTCCAATTCTCTGTAGGATTTGAGGCATGTTACTCAGTTTATTTAATTCTAAATTACTCACGAAAGAGAAAAGCAGCCTCTGTTGGGCAGCAACTGACCTGGTAGTACACCCTAAGCCCTTGCAATGCTGGAAGTTGGCCTGTGCCTTGAAGCTAGGTTGTGCCATTGTCCTGTTGAACAACAACAACAACAAAAAACCCACAGAAGAGCAACACCAGGCAAAACCACTCTGTGATCATGATAGAACAAGACAAAACGAAGACCACACCATAACCGTGTCTGAATGCTCACACAAAAAAAGGTGGCTATCCAAACACTCAAACATGAGCAAGTGTCCACCTGTCCTGGCTATCATCAGTGGCTGTTGTTTCTTTGCCAACCATTGCTTTAATATATGCTTCATTTTTCCTCCTCTTACATAAGACTAAGATAACCAGTCATAGAATCGCCCATACTTCCTGATAGTAACAATTGCAAAGCCAAGTCTAGTTTCTCAGAACCCTCTGTAAATCATTTTACACAAGCCCCAATTCTCTCTTTCCTACCGTTGTACTGAGACATCCCCTATGGTACATAATACATATTCTTCCTTGTTGTAAGCAGTCAACAGAGGTGAGAAGAAAACCTGGGGTCATGAGTTCAAGACCAGCCTAGGCAATGTAATGAGACCACACCTGTAACAGAATTTAAAAATTAGCTGAGTGTGGTAGTGAGCAACTGAAGTCCTAGCTACTCAGGGGGCTGAGGTGGGAGGATCGTTTGAGCCTAGGAGTTGGAGGCTGCAATGAGCTATGATCACACCACTGCAGACCAGCATGGGCAACACAGCAAGACCTTGTCTCTAAAAAAAAATAATAAAAATTTATAGAAATACATATAAGAGTCAATAAACTCAAGTTCATTCAAGTAGAGGGGGACTCTGGTGGTATTTGTTCAAAGAAAATCAAGATAATAGTAATGATCTTATAGGATTTTTGTAAGAGGAAGATGGAATAACAGATGCCATTTCTGAACAACATACTTGGTAGTTACAAAGTGAGTGACAAGCATGGTATTATCAGTATGACATCTGTCTCTGGAGAAATGTATTAGCCAAAGTTAGCATCCCCAAGTGAAACCAACAGTGTGCTAGGGTCAATGAAAATTTTCTCTGACTCTAGAGTCAAAGGGTTTTCCTAGACTGTTGCAAACTCCCCAACTGTTACTCAACTTGTTGGGGCATCTCACGCAGTTTTTCAGACAATAAGGGTTTTTCTGAAGTGTTGACATTTAATTGAATCAATTACCATGATTCAATTACCTCCCAATGGGTCCTTCCCACAACATGTGGAGATTATGGGAACTACAAGATGAGATTAGGGGGGTGTGGGGCACACAGTCAAATCATATCATTCTGCCTCTAGTCCCTCCCAAATCTCATGTCCTCACATTTCAAAACACAATCATGTCCTCCCAACAGTCTCCCAAAGTCTTAACTCATTCCAGCATTAACTCAAAAGTGCAAGTCCAAAGTCTCATCAGAGGCAAGGCAAGTCCCTTCTGCCTAAGAGCCTGTAAAATCAAAAGCAAGTTAGTTACTTCCTAGATACAATGAGGGTACAGGCATTAGGTAAAAATGTCTGTTCCAAATGTGAGAAATTCGCAAAAACAAAGGGGCTACAGGCCTCATGCAAGTCTGAAATCCTATAAGGCAGCCAAATCTTAAAGCTCTAAAATGATCTTCTTTGATTCCATGTCTCACATCCAAGGTAGGCCGATGCAAAAGGTGGGCTTCCATGGCCTTGGGCAGCTCTGCCCCCATGGCTTTGCTGGGTAAACCCCCCTTCCCTCAGATGCTTTCATGGGCTGGCATTGAGTGTCTGTGGCTTTTCCAGGCGCACAGTGCAAGCTGTTGATGGATCTACCATTCTGGGGTCTGGAGAACAATGGCCCTCTTCTCACAACTCCACTAGGCAGTGCCCCAGTGGGGATTCTGTGGGGAGGCTCAACCCCACATTTTCCTTCCACCAGATACCCTAAATCTTCTCTCTTGTGTTCAAAGTTCCACATATCTCTAGGGCAGGGGCAAAATGCCTCCAGTCTCTTTGGTAAAACACAGCAAGAGTCACCTTTATTCTGGTTCCCAACAAGTTACTCATCTCCATCTGAGACTACCTCAGACAGGACTTCATTGCCCGTATCACTATAAGCATTTTGGTCAAAGCCATTCAACAAGTCTCTAAGAAGTTCCAAACTTTCCCACATCTTCCTGTCTTCTAAGCCTTTCAAACTGTTCCAACTTCTGCCTGTTACCCAGTTCCAAAGTCACTTCCACATCTTTAGGTATCTTTACAGTAGCACCCCACTCTCAGTACTAATTTACTGTATTAGTCCATTCTCACACTGCTAATAAAGACATACCTGAGACTGGGTAATTTATAAAGGAAAAAGATTTGACTCAGTTCAACATGGCTTAGGAGTCCTCAGGAAACTTACAATTATGGCGGAGGGGAAAGCAAACATTTCCTTCTTCATACGGTAGTAGCAAGGAGAAATGCCAAACAAAAGGAGGAAAAGCCCCTTACACAACCATCTGATCTCATGAGAACTCACTATCATGAGAACAGCATGAGGGTAACCACCACAAGATTCAATTACCTCCCAGTGGCTTCCTCCCATGACACGTGGGGATTATGAGAACTACAATTCAAGATAACATTTGGGTGGGGACACAGCCAAACCATATCACCATGCCATCCACTAAAATGGTCAGGCATGTTTAGACATACAAAAGTGACTATGTGAACTGTATAAACCAAGTCAAATGGAGTAAAAATAAAAAAGTGTCTGTGTTTAGTGTAGAATCAATAGAAATATGGGAGGTTCAGTCAACATGCTTATTAAGAAATAGCATAATTTAAATTACTTCTTGTGATGGTTAGAAAGAGACACATTCTTCACAGCAAATTGCTGACTTGTAAATCACTGTCATAGACAATTGTTGGAAGAATATTTTCACCTGCAGAACGAATTGTGCTCAAGAAAGGTACACCTATTTGTTTCAGATCTGTGGGCTTTGAAATAAAATCATTTCACTTTTCAATTTTAAAACAATCATATAGTGGACCATTTCAGAAAGAGCAAGAAGAACCTGAGAGCCTGGGAGCCTATTCAGAGTCATGTTTAAAAAAAAAAAAATATATATATATATATATATATATACCCTGCCAGAGTTCTTTGGAAGGTAAATCAGCTACTGATAAAACTTTGTTGCAAATCAGAACTCTGTAAAGAAATTAAGGAAAGATCCAAGATAGAATACACAGATTTTATTTTCTTATAGTAGAAACTTTTAAACATCGTTGTTGTTGTGTTTTAATCTCATTTGAAAATAAATACAAATTTGACAACATAAGCACTCACCACTAAGGGGTGTAGAATATATCTAATTGGTTACCAAAGAAACTTAAAAAGAACTAGTAAGATCTCTGTTTATTTCCCATGTTAGGGTGGAAGCTCCCTTAAAATGAAGAAACATGTGTAATGACTTTCCTGTTTACATCTGAGCTAGAAAGACATTCATTAAATGAATAAAAGGAGATTTAAAATAATTAAATATTTTTGAACTTCCACACAAACATGCCTTTTGCATACCTAAAATGAATACAAAACGGATAGGAACAGGAAGCAGAAAAATTCTGGGCAGAAGAGAGCTGGCTCCTGGTGAGGGCTCTACCCTTAAGCTGAAAAGCGTGCAACCACAGCCCAAAGTGAGAACTTACATTCCTGTTTTCCCATTCGACTATTGCCTTTTCCAAAAACACCCATGGCCTACCCTGCCCCCCATCCTGTGCCCATAAAAACTCCAGGATTTGCTGGCAGAGGGAAGAAGGAGCTGGACATCAGAGACTATGATTGGACATCAAAGAGAAGTGGCTTGACTTCAGAGGGACAGCTTGATGGCATAGCTTTGGAGAAGATTCTGGCTGGGGTTGACTGGACTCCTAGGGAAGATTTCCTTCTCGCTCCATCCCCTTTTCAGTTTCCCTTCCTGCAGAGAACTATTTTCACCAGCAATAAAATCCTCTGCATTTACCATCTTCCATTTGTTCATGTGACCTCATTCCTCCTGGATGCCAGATAAGAAGTTGGGTGCCATGAGTGTGTATACAAAAGGCTATGACACCAACCCTCCACTGAGCTGTTAACACTTACGCTGTACGCGGATGGCAAAGCAAAACGGGCAGTGTAACACTTCCTCTGGGGCTTCAAGGGTTGCAGGCACCCACTACCAGATGCTGCCATGGGGCTGGTACAGAGTTCATTCTTGCTGGTGCCCAAAATTCCTCGCCTCGGCTCCTGTACCTGTTCACCTGTGTTTCTCCTCCCATGAGTGGTGGAGCAGTGTGTTAGTGGAGTTCGCCCCTGCTGGCCCCGAAGCAGCCGACTAGTTCCAGCACAAGTGCATTCCAGTTCCCACCCGTGAAGGGGTTTGGGAAATATCCTGTTTCACTAAGAAACTTGTAAAGAACTAGTAGAGTCTCTGTTTATTTTCCATATTGGAGTGGAAGCTCCCTAAAAACAAGAAACATGTGTAACAAGTTGTCTGTTTACATCTGAGCTCAAAAGACAATTATTAAATGAAAGGAGATTTAAAATAATTAAATGTTTTTGTACTCCCACACAAACGTACCTCTTGCATACCTAAAATAAATACAAAATCACACTTATTAATTATAAGTTTTGTGTTTCCATGTGATCCCATGTTTTCTCATTTTACAACTACTTTTAAAATGTAAAAAACAACTTAACGGGAAAATGAAAATAAAACTTGTCCTCATACACTAGATGTTCCTCAAATGGATACTATCTCTTTTGATGATAAAGTATCTTTACTCACAAGCAGCAATATGTTAAGAACATCGTCTACTCACAGAAATAGTGTAAGTTATAGAGAGGAAATGAAAACAAAATGTTTCATTTGATAGGAATGGTGAAGCAGGAAATGAGAAGAGTAGAAAATGAACAAAGGCATGCTTTTCTTTTTCTATCACTAAACATTAAATGATGCCAATTTGTTATTTTCTTATTGGAACTGCATGGGTAGGGTTTTAGAAATGGAAACTGCTGGGTCAAATAAGGTTCTTGGCTTATGCACTCCTAACTCTGTTTCCACCATTCCCTGGGGCTTCAAGATCATTCACATGAAAGGCATGCTTTTGAATATTCGGTAATATTTTCTCCTGCTGGTAATTTTCTCTGCAGATTGTAATGTTTCATGTTCCTGAGGATTGACATAATGTTGCTCTTTAGGGATAAATGTAGCCCACTGAGAAGAGGGTCAAGATGAAGGAAGATTCAATTAGATATTTCGGAATTTACATGAGATGTTATCCCATGTGTCTATCAATACTGAAATACAGGAAGAAGACGATACTTGGTTAGATGTTTCTGGAACTGCACCAGTTTATTTATCTTGATACCACAAGATAACTGCTTTCTTCAATTGTATGTTACCTTCAGATTATTTGTAAAAAAAATAGTAATAATAATAAAACTAATTAAAACAAAACAAACAACAAAAGTGAGACAAGGCAGTGAATGGGGATTCTGTCCCAATGCAGACACCAGGGATTCTCTTACTGGGATGATGAATGGTTAATGGCTATGCAGCATGTGGAAGTAAAATGTATTTAAAAATGGACCAATAAATACATAGCTTGGGCCTTTAAGGTCATATTAACCAGTAGTTGAAACCACAAGGGATACGTGCTATCTGAGTGCCAACTGTCGTTAATATAACAAAGACATTTAAGATGGGGGTGTGTCCCTGAGTGGCATTTAGCTTCCTCCCAGACAAGCGAGCCTTGACTGTCTGCATCAGAACCCTCAAAACACAGACCTGGGTGGTCTTCACTACCTAGCTGTTGGGACTCAGAAACCCATCCACCAAAATATGGCACTTTGATGTGCTGAACTGAAGAAGCCTCAAGGTCTCTCTTATCTTCTCCCACCCCCTTTTGTCCTCAAACCTCTGTGACCCCCCCAAAGCACAAAAGGAGTTGTTCTCTAAGCTGTTTATCTGCCTAAAGTCTGGACCCATCAAAGAAGAAAAAAATGACCTCTGGTCCCTTCCCTGAGATTCTACTAACAGAATTCATATCTCAGGAAGAAAAACTGAAGTTTGTCAACACACCTGGACAGACTTTTGTCACAAACCAGTCTGCTCTGCAAGACCAAAGGACTTCGTTCTAACCCACTGTATGTTAATTCTCCTAAAAATCATTTACCACCCCCCTAAATAACATCCCCAAGTCCTTACCTCCCTTTCCTCTAAGAAGAAGAATATACAAGCATATCTACCCCATTAAGATACTGGGTAATCATTCTCCTACTCCTTCCCACCAAGCTATGCACATTAAAAGAAATGTGCATGCCTCCTTTTCTCCAATTAATCTCCCTTTTGTGAGCTGAATTTTCAGTGAACCCTCAGAGGAGAAAAGGGAAGTTTCCACTGGGTGCCTACACAGCCAACAGCTTTGACCAAATCTTGTAGGACAGATTTTTGCACAGTGCTGAAGCTGGAGCCAGGGACAAAGCACAGGTTCCATGAGTTGATAACGATAAGGAAATAACTCAAGTCTAAGAGATGGAAATAGTAAAAAACTCTAACCTTAATCCAGTATATATCTTCCACAATAGGAATGAAAAAGTGAGGGCAGATATCTAATAGATGCATATGCAGCTGAAAATATAAAGTAATCTAAATACTAGATCCAAATGCCAGATATCAATTCTTACAGTAAAAATCATCTACTAATAGTCCCAAATATTATTATAAAGCAAGTAAATGTAGGTAATGTCTTGGCATGTGGTGAATAATTTGGGCAGATGTGAAAAATACACTTAAAGTCAGAAAAACTAGACCAAAGTTAGACATCAAACATCTTTATAATCCTAAAAACAACTTTATCTTCTCGAATGGACTTTATTTCAAACTTGTGCCATTTTCCCCACCTCTCTCCAGCATGAGGTTTATCTGTGGGTTTGTAACTAGAAATTTTATGGCATTAAAAAGGATTACCAACTGCATCTTTCCCTTCTCTTTGTTAAAAGTTATCAATTTAAATAATTATAATAAAAGATGAAAGTGAATGGCATTTTGAAAAATGTCAAAAAGCAACATGCATTGGCAAGGATGCTGACAAAAGGGTACGGTTATACACTGCTGGTGAGAAGATAAATTAATACAACCTCTATGGAAAATAGTATGGAGATTTCCCAAATAAGATAGAAATACCATTTGGCCCAGCAATCCCACTAATGGGTTTCTGCTTAAAGGAAAGGAAATCATTCTATCAAAAAGACATCTGCACTCATGTTTATCACTACTATTCACAATAGCAAAGTCATGAAATCAACTTAAGTGTGCATCAACAGATGACTGGATATATGATTGTTTATGTAAACCATGGTTTATATATCCGTGGAATACAACTCAGTAGTAGTCATAAAAAATAATGAAATTATGTCTTTTGCAGTAACATTAATGAAACTGGATGGACGCCATTTTCCTAAGTGAAATAACTCAGAAAGTCAAATACCGCATGTTCTCACTTACAAGTGGGAGGTAGACAACAGGTACACATTAACACACAGAGTCGAATAATAGGCAGTGAGACTACAAAATGTGAGGAGGTGGAAGGGGCATAAAGGATGAATTACTACCTACCTACTGGATACAGGTTCCACTATTCAGGTGATGGATACAGTAAAAGCCCAGATATCACCATTATGAATATACCCATGTAACAAAACTGAATTTCTAACACCCATAAATTTATAAACATTTTTAAATGAAAAATAAAAGGCAAATGAAAGCATGTTTTTTTAAAACATCGTATTATTTTGTTCTTAAAATAACTTTATTTCTTAAAACATGTATTTTGTTAGTAAGTATATATATATTTGCTAACAAAATAGTGGATGCAAATACAAAATATAGCATGTAGCTGTGAGCCCAGGGCACTGCAAGTGGCATGCTTTCAACACTTAAGTTCTGATCATATGCCTAATGGAATGGATAGAAACTGGATATATATAAAATTTTCTCCTTTCCACACGTTCAGAGTTTCAAAGAAATTTCTTTAAGTCTTTCCCTGGTCAAAAGCATGGAAATGTAATTATCAACTAAAGTTTGCTCTGAGATCAAATGGAGACACTGGGGTTGTGAGTAATCAAATTAAATCCTAAGATAAAATGCCTCTGAAAGTAATGGATAAGGAAGAAGAGACCCCTGGGGACAGTTTAGTTTAGTCTTCCGTTTCAGGATGCTGTGGTGTACATTGACATATTTTGTTTGATTGTTGTTTAGTTTGTTTATATGCTCCTTTGAGGACCTGGATCGAAACTAAGTTCCTTTTCTACACCTTTAAAAAGAGCACCCCAGTGAAGTATATGACAACTTCGGACTTTATTTTTCTTCTATTGAAGATTAAATTCACATAACATAAAGTGAACCATTTTAAAGTGTACTGTTCTGTTTGGTGGCATTTACTACAACCACATTTTTGTGAATCTATCTCTAGAACTTTTTCATCTTCACAAACTGAAACTATGTAACCATGAAACACTAATTCCCTATAGTCCTCTTCCAAGCACCAGCAACCACTAATCTACTTTCTGTCTCTATGAATTGAACCCAAATGTCCATCAAATGAAAAACAGATAAATAGAATGTATCTATCATAAAATGGAATAGTATCCAGCCATAAATCAGCATGCAGTACTGATTGATACATGCTACAATGTGAGTGAACCTTGTAAACCTTGTCAACATTTTATTAGGAGAAAGAAATGAGATAGAGAGTGTATGATTTTACTTATATGAAATATAAGATTATGTGAAGACATAGAGATGGGTTTTTAAAAGTTACTTTATTTTCTACCACCCAAAAATTACCATGTCCAGTCCAGTATTTCAGGATATGAGATACTGAACATGCTCTAACATGGTGATGAATACAAATAGTCAATTAAATCACAGACACCATAATAATTTATTTTATTGTGATATAATATAGATCACATGAAATTTATCATTGTAACTATTTTTTGGTGTATAATTGAGTGACCTTAAGAACAGTCACATTATTGTCCAACTGTCACCACCATCCATCTCCAGAACATTTTATACCTTTCCAAACTGAAACTCTATCCATTAGGAAATAATTTTCCATTCTCTCTGCCTCCCAGCCCCACACAACCATCATTCAACTTTTTGTCTCTGTGAATTTGACAACTCTAGGTACCTCATATTGGTAAAATCATACAGCATTTGTCCTTTTGTGACTAGCTTGTAGTTTGTTTCTCTTAGAATGACGTCCTCAAGATTTATTTATGTTGTAGCATGTATCAGAATTTCCTTCATTTTTATGGTGGAATAATATTCCACTTCAGCAGTGTGTGAGTGTGTGTGTGTGTGTGTGTACACCCACATACATATATATCACTTTTTTATCCATTCATCCATCAATGACAGTTGCCTATTTCAAAAGTTCACCTTTTAGCTATTGTGAATAATATGGCTAAGAACTTGGACATACTAATATCTCTTTGAATTCCTGCTTTCAATTCTTTTGAGTATATACCCAGAGGTGGAATTGCTGGATCATGTATGGTAGTTCTATGTTTACTTTTTTTGAAGAACTGCCAAATAGTTTTCCACAATGACTGCACCATTTTACATTCCCACCAGCAATGCAAAAGAGTTCCAGTTTCTCCACATCTTCATTGCAACTTATTTTATATTTACTTTATTAATGGCCATCCCAATGGATGTGATTTCCATGATCTGACAAGATGATTTCTTGTGCATTACTAAGAATGTCAACAGTTGAGACTTTCAGTGTAGTGGCCCAGGTTCCCAAGACTCAACAATGAATGAAACAACAATTCATGCCCTTGAAGAGCTGACATTCGGGTGGGTGGGTACTGACTGGAAGAAGAGCAACTGATTTGCAGTATGATTGTGGCCAAGATGGAACTAATCATAGATTTGACAGGAAGTTGGATTCACTTTTGCCACTGTCAAGTTTTGTGACCCTGACCACAAGCCTTCAATTCTTCATTTGTAAAATGACCACATGGTTGTCCAGACCCATGGGAACATATATGAAGACATAATCACTTTCATAACACCGGGGGCCCCTATTTCAGCGAGATCGAAGAGAATCTGCTCTCTGTTCACAGAATGGACACATTTAAATCTCTCTATCCTGCATTTTTCTTCTGTTTTGTCTCTTCCTACACTTTCTTTTTAGGTTCTATGTAGATTTGAACTTGAGACTCAATTCCAAATGCATCCTATCACCAGTTATTCCAATCTGATGGAGAATCACAAAGTGAAGCAAGTGGGATATATTTATAAACCTGAATAAGAGGTTAGAATTTCATGTTCTGATTAAGACCAGTCAATTAGGGCTAATTTCTGGTAGGAGTACAGGTGAATATTATCTTGCCTATAACTTGCAGGTGAGTGAATACAAAACTCGCATTTTTGTAGCAACTTTCAATACCATTGTGCTGACTGCTGAGATCAGGAAATATCCCTCTGCTGGCTAGTTAGTGTTGTTGTCAGAAATTCAAGTGGGGCTGCTTCCTGCTTGTAGATACCTCCCTTTAGACCTCCTGGATCTCCTCTAGGAACCTGCAATTTAAAATGGTAGCCCCAGCTCAATCAGCCTCCAGGACTCTAACAAAGTGCCTTCCATCTGTTATAATTGATGAATGGGTCAGTAGGTTGGTGATCCTACTGCCTTCTGCATTAAGTATTTGAATTATACTTTTTGGACAATATAAATATCTCAAAGTTTTGTTTTGTTTTGTTTTCCCTCTGTCGTCCAGGGTGGAGTGCAGTGGTGCAATCTCAGCTCACTGCAACCTCTGCCTCCCAGGCTCCAGTGATTCTTGGGTCTCAGCCTCCCAAGTAGCTAGGACTACATGTTTGTGACACCATGCCCAGCTAATTTTTGTATTCTTAGTAGAGACGAGGTTTTGTCATGTTGGCCAGGCTGGTCTCAAACTCGTGGCCTCAAGTGATTCACCTTCCATAGCCTCCCATCATACTGGGATAACAGGTGTGAGTCACTGTGCTCAACCTCAAATATCTTTTTCTACATCAATTTAAAGATTACTGATTCTGAATCACAATAATCTGTATTTACCAAAGAACAAGAGGAAGGTTTCAAATTTGAACTTCAAATGAATAAGCTCTGAATAAATTACAGGCAAGCAGTATTAAGTTCCTATCATTGGTACCTTCAAAAGTTAACATAAATGAAAATTCCAATGCAAATTAAAGAAACAGTAAATGGAAATTGTTAATAATATCCTATTTGTACTCTTCCATCCATATCTTTAAGTGTTTAATAATCTATTAATCTATACTTGCACCATAACTATTATTCCCCAATATAAAGTATCTCAGAGTCAAGAGCCTTTCCGAAATATAATAATACAAAAAGAAAGAAGTTTTTGGTACTATAAAAACTTGCTGTTAATCTTAACCACAAGATCCTTTATATTTAAAACAATAAGCTTGCCAACCTGTGGCAAATGAAAGCGTTCATGTTGGCCAAAAGTAAAGCAAGTTTATTTCCATTCAAATGAATGAATCTCTACCAATACCCAACATCTCAAAGTCAGAAATATATATATATATATATATATAAATATCTATATTCAAGCGAATATACATGTAATCATATATATATGCATATATGTTTCTACAGTAGGAATTTCTGGCATGATCCTAGGAAAATTTTTTAAAGTCTAAAGAACTTATCTATAATGTCCATTTTTATTTTCACCAGACAAACATTCTGCTGGAGATGCAATAAGATGATATCATCTAAAAGAAAATATCTCTCCCACTGATCAGTGAATTAAGATCTCATGGGGCTTGGGTATCATTTTTCTCCATATAGATACAGTAATCATGGCCTGAAGTTGGATCTCACCAGAATATAGGTCCATCAACCAGTAGGGATCAAGACAGCATCTGTGAATCAGCCACCATTAACACCACCTTCTCTAAAACACCTGACTTGTTTGCACATTATGTAATCGTTACTCACCTGTCTTTAAAACAAGGAAAGGATGCCACATGATCTCTTCATGGTACTATGGGGTGAGGAAAAAGTAAAAATAAAAAATAACACTATCTCACAAATCTTGGGTTCTGGCAAATCAGATATGTTCTAAAGGGAAGGCTATGAAAGAGTTGAGTTTGAAAAAAATAATGAGGCATGACAAGGCCATTCATTTCATTAAAAGTCCATGAGTTGCTTTAAAACTTGAGATGTATTTGAATAAGTCTCTTTTTTAAAACCTGCATTAATCTTTGATATTAATTTTTAGGAACCTCCATTTTCAGATGGCACATGCCCAAATTGCAATTCTGAGGTAGGACCTGAATAAGCATTTGTAATCCGATTTAATAATAGAGGGAAAAGGTGGAAAGAATATAGCAAGGTAAAATGTTTTGCTTTGTATTTATAGCCCTGTAATTTAAGAACGTGTGAAATATAGCTCTGCGTATTGCTGGAGCGAAAGCACAAGTTTTGTGGCCAACAGGGAAAAAAAACGCTTTTACTCCTTCTCAAACTGATGGAGAAGTTTTAAAGGCTCAGGAAATAAACTTTTAGATACTGCATGACTACATTACTTGAAAGCAAAGAGAATGAAGGAAAAAGATGAAGAATCCCAGACTGTCTCAGATGTCAGATCTTCTTGCCAGAGTGTGGCCTAGGGAGCAGAAAGCCAGGTGGCCTCCTGAATACAGTGGCTGTGCACACATATGGAATGAAAACATCTGATGCACCTATATTCACACATATACATTCAAATAATGATGTGTTGGGTGGAGTGGGTTGAGTAATATCCTCCAAAAATACATGTCCACCTGGAAACTCAGAATGTGACCCTATTTGAAAATAGGGTCTTTGCAGATACGATTAATTAAGGATCTGCAGTAAAATAATCCTAAATTTAGGGTAGGCCCTAAATCCAATGACTGATGTCTTCATAAAGAAAGCAGACGACACATACAATAGAGGGAAGACAGCCTTGTGAAGACAGACAAACACCAGGGCCACCAGAGCTGAAAAGGCAAGAAAGGATCTTTTTCTGGAGCCACCCAGGGAAAGGCAGCCCTGCCAACACATTGATTTTGGACATCTGGTCTCCCCAACAGTAAGAGAGTAAATTTCTCTTTTTTAAAGCCATCATATTTGTGGTCATCTGTTACGGCCACACTGGAAAACTAATACATGGAGATTACAGGATCATTTAAAAAATGTGCCAGCCAACTGCAAAATTTAGAAGAACTCTTAGAATACCATAGTTTATGGTCTTTTCATAATGAGTCATTTAAAATACCCATGGAAAGACCTAAAGAAAAAACAATTATACCATAGAGCTCTACTATTTTGCTTTTATAACTCTCACAATCTGTTAAAAATATAAAGATATACAGATTTTTTTAAACCAGAGGTTTCAATTCAAGATCAAATGCATGCCACAAATATAAAATATCTCCATTCAAGCTAACCTATGTGTAATGAATTATGATACAGGTATACATGGACATTTTGAGGAACATGGAATCTTCAGCGTTTGTGAAAAAGAAGCAGCTGCTGAATGTAAAGACTGGAAATAAACATGGTTTACATGAAATTGGGCATTCACTGATTTTGACAATCAGGAGTTCACTCAAACTGAAATTTTTAAAAAATGTTTGAGTAAACAGATTCACTCCTTTTTTAATTAGCTTGCATTTTGCAATTTGGAGTCAAAAACCCTGCAATGGCTAATCATCCAGAAAGTGCTTATTATCTGGCAGACACTAGGGAGAGAGGCAATATGAGCTATGACCACAGCCCTCAAGGACCTTAGAAACCGGTGTCAGGAAGGATACCTATAATCCCAGCATTTTGGAAGGCGAATGCCAGTGGATCACTTGAAGCCCAGAACTTCATGACCAGCCTGGGCAACAAGGTGAAACCTCATCTCTAAACAAATATAAAAATTAGCTGGGTGTGGTGGTACATGTCTGTAGTCCCAGCTTCTCAAGAGGCTGAGATGGGAGGATGGATTGAGCCCAAGAGGTTGAGACTTTAGTGAACTGTGATCATGCAACTGCATTCCAGCCTATCTGAGGGAGCGAAACCTCATCTCTAAAATAAAACAAAAATAAATCAATTTTAAAAAGTGAACCTCTAATCCCTAGAATCAGTAAATATGATGTGGAAGTACGGTTTCCGTAGGTATCATTAAGTTAAGGATATTAAGATGAGAACTTATCCCAGTTCATCCAGATGAATCCAGGTAATCACAAAGTTGTTGTTGCTGCTGTTGTTTTAAGAGGGAGGGTTAGAAACAGAGAATGAGATGTAAGATATACAGCCAGCCTTCAAAAGAAGAAAAACCAAGGAAATGGATTCTCTCTTAGACCTTCCACCATAAATGCCAACACATTTGGGACTTCCAACCCCCAGAACTGTGAGATAATAAATCTTCATTGCTTTTAATTCCCTAGAGTAAACATTAGAGTTTATAACAAGCTGTGATAACTTGTTATAGCAGCAATAGGAAAGAAACTAATACAGATACCAAGCAAGAATTGTTTTTCATGAAGGAGACAGTCATCAAGATCTCCAAATGGTTCTGGAAGATAGAAATCCAAAACAGAAAATTAAACTCTGAGAGTGCAGAGTGGAAGGCATTCATGGAACTGATAAGTAGTTTCATGGAACAGAAGAGGCTAACTTCTGATTGAAACTGGTTCAGGAGAGAGAAAGAAGAAAAGCAGTGCATCCAGACAAGATTTTAACTTTTTATTTTTTTGGAGGGCATGGGGGACATTGTTTTTCCTACTACCATGTCAAGAATACTTCAATCTCCACATTGAGCCCTGAGAGTGCAGAGTGGAAGGCATTAATGGAACTGATGAGTAGTTTCATGGAGTACAAGAGGCTAACTTCTGATTGAAATGGGTTCAGGAGAGAGAAAGAAGAAAAACAGTGCACCCAGACAGGATGTTAATTTCTCTTTTCTTTCTTGTCTTTTTTTTTTTTTTTTTTTTTTTTTTTTTTTTTTTTTGGGATGTGGGTAAATTTTTTAAAAAAAAAAAATAAAAAAAAAAAAAAACAAAAGGGGGAAAACAAGATAATTTTTAT